>LPNX010044565.1:81123-96905 GCA_001517045.1 Pseudotsuga menziesii
ATTCAATTTACAACGTTAAATTATGTAATTTTTTTATAGGTTATATTTTCTTGTAAATTTGTTTAATGATAACATTTTATTTTTTTCTATATTAGTCATAATCATTTTAACCAACAATTATAAGATGTTACTATTATTTTTTGTTCATTTTTTTTAATTGGAAATTGTTCACATTTGTTTTCAAACTTATTACTTAGTAAACATAAAATTAATTCAAATATATATAAATAATATAGCTGTGTAAAAATTGTATTCATTATTTTTCATAATTTACAAAGAAATTAAAGAATGACATAAACCATACAGAAAATAAATTCTTAATTCTCATAATTTATTAAAAAAGTTTTAAAAATAAAAAATAAATTTTCATCTCATAAAAAACATAGACACATAGAAGGCAAATGTGTCTATATTTCTAAAAGAAATAACATAATTAAAAAAAATTAATTACATTAATATTCTACTTATATTTAGTATATAAATAGAGCAATCTAATATATTATAAATCAATGTTTTCATAAATATTTTTTTATTATGTATATTAAGAGTAAATGAATGAGAATAACATTATAATTTTAATTTATTATACATAATTGTAAATTATTAAACTTTGGTTATAGATAAAAAAAACTATTAAAATGACTAGTTTTATGTACACTTTCATTATGATAATAATAATATTATTTTAAAATCAAGGATATTAAAAAAAATCTAAAAAATGTTTTAATAACTATAATAAGATTTGTTTGTTAAGAAATAAATTTCTTAATTCTTATTAAAAGTAAAATTTATAAAATAATTTTTTTTATAAGATAATTATTTTATATATACATTTATGAATGACAATTGGTATTAGCATTAAACCTTAAATAACATCCATAATAAACTCCCTAATAAAATAGAAAGTTGTTTTAACCATTTGTTACTTTATGGTGGTAGCAAAACAAGATGCAAAAAATGAGGCAAAAATTGGCCCAAATTTGGAAGATAAAATTTGCCCAAATTTGGAAGTAAAACTTTGTGCAAAATGGGATGCTAAAGTGGTAGCACAAATGGATGCAATATTGGATGTTAATTTGGATGCAAATATGGTGCTAATGAGGATGTCATTTAGGAAGCAAAAACAGATGCTCTCTAGGAAGCAAAATATGACATTATTTAGGAATCAAACCTCGATGTTGTTTAGGAAGAAAAGTTGGGCGTTATTCTGGAAGCAAAACAATAGACGCTATTCTGGACGTCATAAATGATGTTATCTAGGACGCAAAAAAAGATGTTTTTTGAGACGCTTTAAGTTTTGTCCATGACGCATCCCATTTAGGGTCTAGTTTGACCGCTCATTGTAAAACAAATTACACTAAAAAGGGACGCTAATTCCACTATTTGTTCTAGTGATATGATCCTCCAAGTAAGTAGATCACCATGTAGCCCATACACACCAGCATAAAGTATTATATCAGATCTTCCCTAATGACATAAGTGAGGACCCCATGTCCCATAATGCTTCTCCCAATGTATATAATGTGCATCAATATGATCATCCATGTGTTCTTTCATCCAAGAAGTGAATGAAGAACTTCCAGCAAAATTTGAACCAAATAAGGGGAAAATAAAACATGGAGACTTCAAGTGGCTCACAGAAGTCTCCTCAATACATTTATGAATATGTATATCATCATGAAATAACATAGTATGTTTCTGCCAAGAATAATGTCCATCGATCATATGTATCTTCACCCAAGTGTGGTATGAAGTCCCCCTAACATCAAATGGAGTAGGCAAGGAACAATGAAAATGATGAATCTCCAAGCGACCCAAGGGAATACTATAGTTGCATCCATGTGGATGTGTATCATCATAATATGACAAGGGATGTGTTGGGAATATGGAATGTGTTTTTCATTGATGTCAAAAGGATCTTAGTAATGACAAAGGAATAACCAAGGACATGATATGGCAAGATATGATGACATGGCATGAATGATGATGTGGCATGATTGGTAAATGATGACATGGCATATATGGTAATGTGGCATGTGTGATGAGGTTTTAAAAATACATGATGGTGTTCTGGAAGCTATCAGATAGTGATTATAGCAGTCTGACATAGTTTTGAAAAATATGGCAATTTGGTGGAAAACAAAAAAATGACTAAGTACGGGAATTTAGTAAAAAACTGGTTTAGGAAAATGCCCACCATAATTTCTAGGAGAATGTAAATGCCCACACCATAGGGGGGTATTCTAGATTGTCATTTTACCTACCTTTTCATGTCTTTATTTTGTCCTAAAAGTGCCCAAGGAAAACGTTATCAGCCTGCCAAAATAGGTGTTTAGCAAGCAAAAATGAATAAAACACCTCAGAAAGATGTCCGCCATAATTTATGGGTGAGAGAAAATTCCTGTAGTGTATGGGGGTCTTATAGGTTGTTAATTGGAATACCTTACCATGTATTCAGTTTGTTTTTTAAGTCAATAAGAAAGAAAATATGAGTCTTCCAAAAAGGGGTTTCAGAATAAGTTTTAGGGGAAATCCTGAAATCAAGTAAGTGTTATAATTGGTAATAAAAGGTCAGTTAGAAATGCCCTCCATGCCTCACAGGTTGATGATAAAAATAAAATGAAAGAATCATGATGTATCTTGTTCATAGGTGCACATGACCATGGTCTCAGTTTGATTTAAGAGTCTTTGAGGAGATAAATAGAGAATTTCGAAAACAAGGTTTTAAGCAGTTTTACTACTTTAATGTTTGAAAAATTAGTAAAACTGGCTAAAGTAAAATGCCCGCCAGAGGTTCCTCCTATACAAATAAATTAGTTAAAAAAGATGGGAATGTTCCTTCTTGAAGTTGCTATCCAGCCAATAAGTCATTCTTCCTCTGGGTGTGCACATGTGTGAATTATGAGACTACCAAAATATTGAAAAAATGTGTTTCTAATGTTCAAAAAGGTTCAGTAGCTAATTTCAAATGCCTGCCATGTGTCACTCATGTGCCCAAAAATTAATCTGATAACGTGATTGTGTTCCTTGGATATCTGTCTATCTATCCATGGTTTAGTTTTCCTTTATGGTGGTCGCATGAGGGAGAAATCAACTTGCCAAAATTGAGAAAAATCATGTTTTTATGTTAAAGTGAAATTTGTCTAAATGTTAAAACCAGTAATAAAAATTCATTTTGGCAATGCCCACCACATGTTCTTGTTCCCATAAATTATAATATGACATGGATTTGTTCCTTGGTTAATTGTCCACCTAGCCATGGTTTCATATTTTAATATGGGGGTCACACATGTGAAAAATCAACT
Source organism: Pseudotsuga menziesii (assembly GCA_001517045.1). Lineage (NCBI taxonomy): Eukaryota > Viridiplantae > Streptophyta > Pinopsida > Pinales > Pinaceae > Pseudotsuga > Pseudotsuga menziesii. Next base: position 84,429 of record LPNX010044565.1, read on the forward strand.
TCCCAAGTTGAAGAAATTTTTTTTTTCTACAGAATCTGAATATGACAGTAATAAATATGAAAATATCTGTTAAACAATTTTTTATTAAAATTGACAAGCTAAGTCAAATTAATAAAAATAAGTTAATATGTTATGAAATATAAGGAAGGTTGCTGGAAGAGGACATACTACAGGAAAATAAATGAAGATATAAATAGATTTTTTAAAAAGGAGCAGCTACGGGAATAAACTGGATAGAGATGATCAATGAAGGTTAAATTAACTAATTTAATTTAACAATTAAATAAACTAACAAAATTCTAAAATAAAGATTAAAACAAAGATCCGAAAGGGCATGAGATGGTTTGAAAAAGACGCAATAAATCAAAAATTCCAATTGAAATGAAGTCAACGAAGTTTTATGATGAGTAATACTTTAATAAGTTCCATGTTGTTAAGAATAACAATATAAAAACTTAAAAACATAAGGACATGTTGTTAAGAATACACAATATAAAAACTTAAGTGATATGTTATAAAACATAAAGAGGCACGTATTGTGAAAAATTATGATGTCTTATAAAAGATAAAGACATGATGTTTCATTTAAAAAGAAAACAAAGGAGGAATCACATTATTATATTAGTTAATTCTTAATGAAGAGACATGTCCTCTTTCAAAAGGATATCATATCATTTTAAGAGCCACGATGATTCAAGTTCCAAGACTATTGAACCATATATAAATTTGAAGTAGAGTGTGTCTAAGTGTGCTTAGTGGATCATTATTAATATCTTGGTGGATATTCTACCATTGATATGGACCTTGTGTTCATACAAACAGATTGGTGTATGTAATCAGGTTGGAGCCTGAATGATGATTGGATTCCTCTCTACATGCTGGGTCATGTATGCAAACTGGGTTTTGCAGAAAAGTTGGGTCTCTCCATCTAGCTGGGTCTAGATAGTTCATGCTATGTGATGTAAAATTTTATTTAAAAATATATTTGACGTATTCATATGTGTTTGTTATTTCGTATATAAAAGAAATAATAAAAAAATAAAATAAAAGAGTTAAAGTCTAAATTCCTTAACCTTATAAGACAAATTGAAGCTAATGAAAGAAGGCTTCCTAACCAAATGAAAGGAAGGGAGCCTATAGAGAGACATAATTTACTGGATTGGGAGAAGAACCTACAAGAAAGACAAGAAAGGCTTATAGAAGGACAAAGGTCACTAAATCAAAGAGAAGAATATTTGAATATCTCCATGAAATAGATTCAGAAGGAACTGCAGGATGACAAGAAGAAGATTGAAAAAGATCATGCAACCTTAAAGGAGAAAGAGGCTAGGTATCAAAGGATGGTTGACTTAGTATTTAGAAAAGAGGATGCTAATAAAGAAAAATCTATTATTAACAAAGAAGAGGAAGAATCTACATGTGTCACAAGAAGTGAGATAAATAAAAGTTATGCTAGTGCATTCGCAAAAGGTGGATAAAGGAAAGCAATGGATTATCTTCAATGCAAATATATTTCTCCATACAAGGGAAATGAGAAGATGAATCTATATAATAGCTCAACCATTATAAATGAAATTTGGAGTAGGAAAAGACCAACCCATGACAGAACTGGTATTGGATACAAAAAGGATAAAGAAGTTGAGAATGAGACTCCCCTGTCCATGTTTGAGGATGGTTCTTTCTCTTTAGAAAAATAGAGTGCAATTAAAAATTAGATACCAGATCAGAACTCTGCCATGAGAAGAAATAATGGAAACCAAAGGCTAAACCATGAAACACATCATAAAGGAAGATTATCATATCATATTGACACTTGGTATGGTAACATATTCAATGACTACTGCTACTCTTGTCACAAAAATGGACACAAGGCAGTGAAATGTGATACTTTTGAAAATAAAACTCAAAAGAGTTCCTCTGAAAAGACAAAGTGTTGGAGATGCAAGTGTCTTGGGCATACAACAAGGTTTTTTCACTCCATAAAGGGTTTCAATTGTGAAGGATTTGGTCACAAAGCACAAAATTGCATGAATCCAAAGAAACAATACAATCAAAAGGAGGATGCTCCAAGGAGTCAGAGAAGGGATTTGAAAAGAGACGACATTCAAAATCTAGAAAGAAATATGCCTCATGACATGTCCTTAAAGATGGAATCTGAGAAAATCCATAAGAATTCAAGAAAGACAAGTACAAATAAGAAGATAATTTTTTTTTGGAGACGAAAGACAGGAGCTCTTAATCCTCATGTTAACCGGTGACTCTTATGAAAAGGAATATCTAGAAGAAGACTCTTATTCTATAAATGATGACCACACCATTGTTAAAGAAAATCCAAGTGTTAAAGAAGACATAGGAATGACACTCTTACTTTGTTAGAAAGAATTTTTTGGATATCGATCCAAACAAAAAATATCAAAACCAAGTTGCATCAGTTCAGGGGGAGACAGTTAACAATTGACAATATGGTAGAAATACAACATTGCAAATGAATAAAGTTTTCTTTTACATTGTTAAAAGAAGTTCTTATTAGATGTGAGTCCAAACAAAACTGTCAGAATTTAGTTGCTTCAAGTCAAGATTAAAAATGGACTTCAAAAGACCTAAAGATGACTTAGATATGAAATCAGTATGTAATTTTGGATAGGTTAGCAACTAGTGTCCTTAAAAAGCAGAAAAGTAAAGATAGCTCTCTATCCTTGAAACTGATAATATATGCCAAATAAAAGGGATGTTATGAATAAAAGAGAATTTCTTGGTTAACTGGTATTACATGTTTAAGAAAGAGCACAGTGATAGGGGGAGTCCATAAAAGGTTCTCATTCAAAGAATCACTACAAGAAGGTAAAGAGGGATGCTTCACAATGGTTAGCACCAAGTCCAAGTTAAACAAGAAGAAGAGAATACAAAAAGGCAAGGAGAAGCATATTGGAAAAAGAAGTGTCAAAGTGGAGAAAAATTATAAACTCTATGTCAAGATGGTTACAACAAAAGGGAATAATAGGTTATCCTTTGTCATTGTTGTCAAAGGGGGAAAATATTTAGGTGTTGCCATCGATGACAAAGGGGAAGATTATTGGAAATATGGAATGTGGTTTTCATTGATGTCAAAAGCATCTCAGTAATGATAAAGGAATAACCAAGGACATGATATGGCAAGATATGAGGACATGGCATGAATGATGATGTGGCATGATTGGTAAATGATGACATGGCATATATGGTGATGTGGCATATGTGATGAGGTTTGAAAAATACATGATGGTTTTCTTGAAGCTATCAGAAAGTCATTATAGCAGGCTGACATAGTTTTGAAAATTATGGCAATTTGGTGAAAAACAAAAAAATGACCAAGTATGGGAACCTAGTAAAAAACTGTTTTAGGAAAATGCACGCCATAATTTCTAGGAGAATGTAAATTCTCATACCATAGGGGGGTATTGTAGATTGTTGTTTAACCTACCTTATCATGTCTTCATTTTGTCCTAAAAGTGCCTAAGGAAAATGTTATGAGCCTGCCAAAATAGGTGTTTGGCAAGCAAAAATGAATAAAACACCTCAGAAAGATGCTCGCCATAATTTACGGGTGAGAGAAAATTCCCACAGAGTATGAGGGTATTATAGCTTGTTAATTGAACTACCTGACCATGTATTCATATTGTTTTGTAAGTCAATAAGAAATGAAATATGAATCTGCTAAAAAGGGGTTTCAGAATAAGTTTTAGAGGAAATCTTGAAATCAACCAAGTGTTATAACTGGTAATAAAAGGTAAGTTAGAAATGCCCGCCATGCCTCACAGGTTGATGATAAAAATCAAATGAAAGCATAATGATGTAGCTTGTTCACAGGTGCACATGACCATGGTCTTAGTTTGATTTAAGAGTCTTTGAGGAGAAAAATAGAGAATTTCCAAAACAAGGTTTTAATAAGTTTTACTGCTTTAATGTTTGAAAAATTAGTAAAACTGGCTTCAGTAAAATGCCCGCCAGAGGTTCCTCCTGTACAAATAAATTAGTTAAAAAGGATGAGAATGCTCCTTGTTGAAGTGGCTATCCAGCCAAGAAGTCATTCTTCCTCTGGGTGTGCACATCTGTGAATTATGAGACTGCCGAAATAAGAAAAAATGTGTTTCTGATTTTCAAAAGGGCTGAGTAGGTAATTTCAAATGCCTACCATGTGTCACTCATGTGCCCAAAAATTAATCTAATAACATAAGTGCATTCCTTGGATATCTGTCTATCTGTCCATGGTTTAGTTTTCCTTTATGGTGATCACATGAGGGAGAAATCAACTTGCCAAAATTGAGAAAAATCATGTTTTCCTATTAAAGTGAAATTTGTCTAAATGTTAAACCAGTAATAAAAAGTCATAATGGCAATTCCCGCCACATGTTGTTCTTGTTCCCATAAATTCATAAGATGACATGTATTTATTCCTTGGTTAATTTTCCACCTAGCCATGGTTTCATATTTTAATATGGGGATCACACGTGTGAAAAATCAACTTCCCAAGTTGAAGAAAATTTCTATTTATGAGTAATAAATATGAAAATATCTGTTAAAGAAATTTTTATTAAAAATGACTAGCTAAGTCAAATTAATAAAAATAAGTTAATATGCTATGAAATAAAAGGAAGGTTGCTGGCAGAGGAAATACTACAGGAAAATATATGAAGATATAAACAAAGTTTTTAAAAAGGAGCAGCTACAGGAATAAATTGGACAGAGATGATCAATGAAGGTTAAATTAACTAATTTAATTTAAAAATTAATAAACTAATAGAATTTTTAAATAAAGATTAAAACATAGATCCGAAAGGGCATGAGATGGTTTGAAAAAGATGCAATAAATAAAAACTTCCAATTGAAATGAAGTCAACGAAGTTTTATGATGAGTAATACTTTAATAAGTTCCATGTTGTTAAGAATAACAAGGAAAAAACTTAAAAGATATGTTATAAAACATAAAGACATGTTGTTAATAATAAACAATATAAAAACTTAAGTGATATGTTATAAAACATAAAGAGGCACGTATTGTGAAAAGTTATGATGTCTTATAAAAGATAAATACATGATGTTTTATTTAAAAAGAAAACAAAGGAGGAATCACATTATTATATTAGTTAAATTCTTAATGAAGAGACGTGTCCTCTTTCAAAAGGATATCATATCATTTTAAGAGTCACGATGATTCAAGTTCCAAGACTATTGAAGCATATATAAATTTGAAGTCAGAGTGTGTCTCGGTGGATCATTATTAATATCTCGGTGGATATTCTACCATTGATATGGACCTTGTGTTCATACAAACAGATTGGTGTTTGTAATTAGGTTCGAGCCTGAATGAGGATTGGATTCCTCTCTACATGCTGGGTCATGTAGGCAAACTGGGTTTTGTAGGAAAGTTGAATCTTTCCAAGAAAGATGGGTCTCTCCATCTAGCTGGGTCTAGATAAAGTTATAATTTGTAAACAAGAATTTTATTCAATAAAATAAATTGATATTGATATTTATTCTTCGTATGCATCTTTATGTTCATAATATATATGACTAATTAGATTAAGTAATTTGGCAAGATATTTTAAACGTTTTAAATAGACACTAATTCATCCCCCCCCCCCTCTCAGTGTCTGAGACTTGTTTCATCAAGATGTTGCTGAAAATTTAAATAATATGGCTCTCTAATAATGTCATCATAAAAAAGAGAGATAAAAATTTTATACTCTTTATGTGCCACCATAAAAAAGGAACCTTTCACCCATACTGCATTTGGATGAATGCTACAAAATTTCGAAGTGTAGGATGTAGGAGAAAGAAACAACTAACCAACAACCTTTATGTTTGGCTTGGGATATGTGATATGAAATTTAGCATCCCATTCTATGTCCTCTGGCCTCAATATATATCTCATACTATTGCAAGTCATTACTTGGTTTGGTTAATTGTGCTGCCCTCTTACAACCCTTAGTACACCTTTCAAATCTTGAAGTTTCATCTCAGGAATTTGGCAGTTTACTATATGTTACCCTATATAATACAACCATTGCACTCCCAAAAACCCATTATTATCAGAAACATTGACCACATGAAAAATATCAACAAAAGTATAGTTACCTAGGGTGACTTGCAATTTTGGAACCCATGTTTTACACTACATTGTGTTGTGGCCGGGAATGACGACTGTGAAGCCATCGAATGGTTCAATTTGTATATTACTTTTCTCCACCATATCTACATCACTGAAGTTACGTGTGGCTCCTCCATCTACCAAAATTGAATCTCTTTGTCCTAGTACCACACCCTTGCATCAAACAATGTGCTAGCGAGGCATTGCAGAAAGTATTTATATTCTTTCTTTGTCCGGCGAAGGCTGATTTTCTTCTTGTATTTCTTCTTCAAATATTGTCTCATATGCCTCCTATTGATCTAAAATTTGTCCTCCTTACTCCATACCCCATTCATACCCATGATTATCAAAAAATACTTCTATGTATTGATCCTTTCCCTTAGTACATTTATGCCCCAGTGTCCATGGTTGAAAGCATGTGAAGCACAATTTTTTTCTTCGTAGTGCATCCCTATTTAGTTATTATTTATTATTCTTTTCATATGAATCTCTTTTCGAAGGTTTCTTATCAGGTGCATATTTTTTCCAAGGTTTCTTTTCAAATTCAAAGTTAGTATTGGGAGGAAATATTGTTCTAGGAAGCACATTTTGGAGATCTCTAGTCAAGTTCATTTCATCTTTTAATGTACCGGGCTTGTGGGATTTGACCAAAACTTTTAAGGGTTCATCCAAAAATTCAATGAACATCAATAATAACCTTCCCATAGACACATCAACCACCTTAACTGATAATTTTTGAAATTCAATCATATAGTCAATAGGGTTCCCAACTTGCTTCAATTGTGCTAGTTCTTTGAAAGACAATTCAGGATCTTTTTGATCAAATCTCTCGAGTACCCTGTCAATAAATTCTCCATATGTGTTAAATTTATCATGACCCAAAGTTTTTAGACCATGTAACCACCATACATTATCATCTCCTTCCAAGTGCAATATGGCCATTTTTAAGGCATCTCCTTCCACCATTGGATTTAGCTGAAAATACACATCTATTTTTTTCACCCAAGTGTTAGAATAATTTTGAGAGGAACCATCAAAAGTATGGAGTGACACTTTACTAATGGCACAATTTAAGTCTTTGTTTTTGTATAGAGACTTATTATCTTCCTTCCTTTTGAGTTTGTTTTCAGCAATAAAGTACTCATCAATTGGCACACTTTTTTTACAATCTTCATCCAATTTATTCCATTCTTTTGCCATTGTAGCAAGTTCAAGTTGAATGTTAGGCTATTATTTGGGTACAAGGAATTTTGGTTCATTAGGCCTTGGTGTTATCTGAAATTCATGGGGTCTATTATGGGGTCTTGTTCTTGAGAAATATGCTTACCCATTGTCTTCTTTTCTTCTGATTATGAACTACTGCTATCTCCCATTACTCCCAATTTGCTTCCAAATTGGCTAACGAATAATTCAAATCATTTCATAAGTTGTTGGTTCATGTTATTGGTTATGTCATCAAATATATGATGTATTAGTTTAATATATTCCACCTTCTCATTATCAGTGGGTGCCTTCCCCTCGCTAGTCATAGTTTCAACAGAATGTACCTCTTCTTCTACTACTTCTTCTTCTTCTTCAACAAAAACACCTTCAACTTCAAGATCTAAGGGTGGTGGTTTATTTATTTGAATTATTGTTAATACCCTTATGTTACAATACCATTCCTTTATACCACTTTTAATTTCCCTTTTTGAAATTTTATTGAATGACCAATTTTTCACTTTTTCCCCAATTTCGACCTTAACTAGTTTTGATGTCTAGACCTCCAAATTGACCCAAATGCTCCCAAATTTTCTCAGAAGGTAGATTAATGATATTATAAATTAAATATAATTTTCATGGATTTTTTATTACCACCCAATTACTTCTGCAAACTTTTTTAATTTTCTTTTCAAAGTAGGAGTCTTTACTAGCAAATTGGGGCTCCAATTCCCCTTGGGTAATTGCCAGAAATGGTTTCTCAAATGGTCCCAAAGTCTATCTAATTTCTGAATAAAGGCATGGTATGTGTAAGGTAAAATTTTAAAGTCTCATATGCATCATCTTTTAGTTTATACAGGATGTTATGAATCTTTCCAAAACAACTCCCAAATCATAATTTCGACCCTTGGGGAAAATGCACCAACTCTCCTCCCAATGCAATAAAAATGAGTAAAATGGATTCCAATGCTTAAGGAATGAAAATGATACTTGAAATAAAAATTAATGACATTCCATTCATCATATATATATAATAGATACGTTTCTTCATTCGAAATAATAAGAATTACCATGGCATATATCAAAATAGAGTGGAAATGGTCATTGTTTGCTCATTCAAAAGTCATTCTGACATACAAATCTTGGGTATTTTGACTTGAAAATTTATAAGAATGAATAATAAAGAATATTTAAATTATTACAATCATAAATATATCAAGAATATCTCTCCCAAATAGTACATGAGCTCACCAAAGGCACAATCCCTCCATGAGCATGAATATACAAAGAAAACTGGAAATGGTTGAGATAAAGTGCTTCCATAGAAGAATCGACATGCTGAACTGTAGCTTAAACCTAAAAATAGAATCCATTAAATCTCCATGAAAGGCCTGAGTGGTCTTTCCAAACACCAACTTGGATGGGAATATTTCACCCTCGAAATTGGTCAAGGAAACAAAACTAGTCATCCACTAGCTCTCATAATTCACATATGACGATTTCTCAAATGAGAAAAAGAGATTCTCTTGGTTTCTTCCTATATTTTATAAACATCCTTATCCTTCTCATGTTCCCAATCCATCCACAAACTCAATCCAATTCGAATTTGGGTGTGTGCTCATGATTTTCCATGTGTCCTCCCTTTCCTAGCTTTCCACCTTCCCCAAATTCGAGTTGGAGCCCATTGAGCTTCCCAAATCCATGAGACCTCTCTTCGATTCTCTATTTTGACCTCACATGTCAGATATGTCAGATGTCGACCTTCAGATCTTATTTGTGTCATAGGTTTCATTTCATCTTCATCATTGTTGTCATAGAGCTAGGGAATCTAGTCCAAGTGTCCCACTAGCTCCAAAATGACTCTTCCTCCCCCATGTAAGTTACATTTCCTCCAAAATTCGACCTATTATGCATATGGCCAAGTGTATTATCCTTCTATAACATCCAAGAACCTTTAGGCTTCCCATGGATTTGAAAATGCAAGAGAAGGATGCCATGTGGAACAAAAATTTTAGCTTGTGTGGGCCTCATAGTATCCATGTGTCTCCATGCTTCATTGCCACTTCAATTTTCAATTGTATTTATTTAATAAGATCCATTATTAAATATTTATTCCATTATAATGTATGAACATCATTTATTATCTCCCTTATTAAAATTCCAAATGTATCCATCCAACCTAGGGAACTAGTAGGATTGAAGGAATTGTCATGCTATGGAATTATTAAAAATGGGGACATTACACCCCCCATCCTCAAAACCGTCATCATGGATATGTGGCAGGTCTTTCCAATGGGCAGCGTAGTAGAAAGAAAACCAATAGAGTAGAAGACATTTTTGAAGGATGGAAGGTATAACCCTATGCACAAACCCTAGCAAAACTTGATTGCCTCATCACCTATCACTCCATACAATTCAATTTATAAATTTATTATCATAAACAAATAAAAATATTTTATATTTTTATATTTATATAATCTTTTTAAATGAAGCAATTATATATTTTAAAATAATTACACTAAAATATGATTTTTTTGGTTAAAAATAAAATCTAATTAAGTTTGTAATTTATGTAAGGATGTAAATTTAGTTAAATTTATTTTTATTTATATATAATAATTTAGAATAAAATTAGTAGTTTAGATTTGTGAAAAAGAAATATGCTAGAGTTTAAAAAATATAACATTAAAAAGAAACATTGTCAAATGAAAATAAAATAAAATAAAATAGTTTCCATTTGTATTTAGAAGTGTTGGGATTATTGTGCTAGGTCGATGTTTTTTGGGATCATTGTGCCCACGTCGATGTTTTTGGTGTGCATACGGGATCCATCATCCAAAAAAGGAAATATAAAATAAAATTAACAAATATTATTAGAAGTAAAAAATCCTAAATGATTATGAGAGCTTTCTTTTTTTGAGATTAATAAATAATTTAAAAACAAAAAAACTAAATTTCAAAAACTAAATTATAAAATTTATACCATTAATTTAAAAACAAAATCAAATTAATAAAGATAGTAATAAAAAATGGAAAAAAAATAAATTAAAAATAAACTAACTAAATAAAAAAACACAAACAAATAAATAACTAAATCATAAATAATAGATTAAATAAACCAAAATGGATCCAAATCTTACGCTCTATCAAACGTCCGTATGGATCAAATCTCTCAAGCTATAAACCTCTTCTTAAGTATTGCACTCAAGGAGCTATCAGTTTTTGTGTGTCCTATAACCATTGATTTGATTCAAATCAAAAGACATCTTTTTATTTAAGGTCGACATATAATATTTTTATTATTAATATTTAATATTATTTATGGCCGACATATAATATTTTTTATTATTTTCTATTTTGTTAGGAAGGAACATTACAACATCTCCCCCATAATGTATGGTTTTAAAACCATGTGCAAGGCCCTCCTAAAACCATGGGTCGTTTAGGATCCCTTGCACATGGTCTTAAAACCATTTGCAAGGCCCTCCTAAAACATGTACAATAAAACCATGGGTTGTTTAGGAGGCCTTACACATGGTTTTAAAACCATTTGCAAGGCCGTCCTTAACCATGTACAATAAAACCATAGGTTGTTCAGGAGGCCTTGTGCAATTCCACCATTTTTTTTGCAGGTAATTCAATTTTTAACTTTGTATTGTTTTGTTAGGTAGGAACATTACAACATGTCCCCCATATTAGGTTGTTTTTGTGGCTGACATTTATTTTCGCGGATAATTAAAATTTTATATTTTATTATTTTGTAAGTAACAAACGTTATGACATAATATCGACAAACGTTACATGTACTAGGCTGTAGAGCGCCTCTCAACGGAATAATAAATAGAAAATAAAAAATAAAACTAATAAAATGAAACTCAAACAAACATTTAAAAAAACAAATATTAATTTTACAAACAAAATACAATAAACGAATACAACACATTTGTGCCCAAAATCCGATGACATCCGATGTAAATTACGATTGTGTGGAATTTCAATGATGAAAAGTACTGTACGTTACGAATTTTTTTTGGTCATCTTGCAGAGTTGTCAAATTTTTGACTTTACGCCTCGTAGGTTTTGTGACAAACATGTTCGTTTGAAATTCGACAACCTTGTCATAGGAAATTTGACAACCTTTTCGTAGGAAATTCGACGACAGTTCGTCTAAAATTCGACAATTTATAATTTAAATTATTTTTTATAATTTTAAATATAAAAGGATAAATTATCATTAATTTCTATAATTTAAATTATAAATTTATTTTATTTTTATTAAAATGGAACTTTATTGTTTTAATTTTTTTATATTTGAAATTATGTTTATTTCTACATATTTAAAATGGTTAATAAAATATTTAATTATATATTTTAAAAATAATTATAATTAATTTTTATATTATTAAAAAATCAATTTTATTAATTATAATCATTTATTTACAATAAATACATATAGTATTTATAACCGATTAAACAATAATTTATAGCGATATACACTATACAAATATACCTATACACATTTGTTTTTAAATATTTTATATATAAATAATGATAATTATTAAACCATTTGCATTATAAATTAAAAAAATGTTACTAAGTATTTTTTACTATATACCAAAAAAAAATATCTTATATAATAATAATAATAATAAAATTAAAAAAAAAGTTCAACAATTACAAATTCATTTACCATACCACAAGACACCATATTAGTGTAGTTTAACGATTTAACCATAATAATAATAATAATAATAATAATAATAATAATAAAACAAAATTTAAAAAAAAAATTAAGTTAAACAAATACAAATTTCATTTATCATACCACACGACACCATATTAGTGTACAGTGATCAAATTTGAAGGGTGCGTCTTAATTTCAATTGGAAGGTTATTTATTTTAGGAGCCCTTCAAAGATGAAGGGCGATTTAAATAATTGTACTTCAATTGATAAGTATAAATTAACTAAACCTTTTTAAAAAAATGCAAAAATAATATTGTTTTTCCAAATTTGTGCAATTTTAAATAATTGAGCACTTCTTAATATATACATGAAAAAAATATATATATTTTCAATCAAAATTATTTTGAACACATTAATTTGTCATATATATATATATATATATATATATATATATATATATATATA
>LPNX010044565.1:98169-130941 GCA_001517045.1 Pseudotsuga menziesii
ATTGGAGCATCCGCTCGACCTTATGCATTTTGCAAGACGTTGTAACTAAATATAGTCTTAAAGAATAACTAGAACCATGAGAGAATTACTTAATATTAACTTTATACAAAATGATGTCACTAAGCAAAACGAGGCTATAATAAACCTACAACCACACACACACACACACACACACATATATAATCAAAAGCTTAATTTAAACCAGAGAGAGGGAAATAATCCAAACTTGAGAGATGTAAGAATCATGGGGATTGGGCACATAAGAAAAAATAATACACAACTCATAAAACATAAAAAAAAATCCTAGATACCAAGCAAGTTGCAACGCTAGCATAACCGGGGTTGGGGCATCAAATTTTGTTGTTCAACACTTGTCGTGAAAGCATACATGTATGGGATGGAGGGGCAAGGGAATCAAGCCTAAGCCAACTGAAGCCTTGCAACACATTGCATGTCTGGGCCTCAACAACCTGCCTTTTAAATGGAACCAAAATACCAAAAGAAGTTTACTAATGGCTAGATTTGAGAAATTTCTAGGTGTGAGTAATTAAGGGCTCACTGCTCTCAAATTTGCTATGTTTTGTACCAGTCCATGATTCAGTGAATCGATAGTCACATGTAAGAAATTTAAGTTATTTAATGAAAACAATGAATGTGTATACCTCTATGTCGAAATTGTTTTCCATGTTGTTGCAGGACTCTACCCTCCTTTTTGTCTTACCAAAAGGCATGATAATTAGGAAGAAGACCTAAAATTATACACTTCACCTTCCGAGAATTCCTTGCAATCAAATTGGTAAGGAGTGATAAGAATATCACAACAATCCAACATGTCAAATCTCAATTGATACTGTCAATTAAATTCTTATATGGTAATTTTAATATAATACTTATTTATAATTGTCTCTTACTCTTTGCATCTTGACACATTTGATATTTTATGGTTGTCTTTGCGCCTTGACCTAATTGATATTATAATGCGAGGATGTGCATGCATAATAATTTTTAGTTATGACTATGAGATGAGGATTATAGAGAAGAGGATGTAAAGATAGGTAAATTTTATATGTATTTTGGTGGTGACCTTTGAGGACAATTGTTGTGAGAAACCACAAATGTATAAAAGGACGGAGGGAGAATACATCATGATCATGCCACCCATCAAATTGAAAGACTATTCTTGAGCCAACTATTGTTTTTTTAATTTTATTAATAACCATTGTGTTGGTTCTTTGGTCCAAACGTTTTTTCTAACTCATTGTTTCTCCATATCGTGTGCCCAATGACACCTCTCTATAGCATTGCATAAATCGACCTATGTATAGTTTGTGATCTTAGCTACATGCCATTATCTGTATTTGCATGACATCGACTGTTGTTTATAGTTGTCATGAGTCCATGATATTCATGCAAGAAATGAAGTCTTGTATAAGAGGACTCATCAAACTGGCATTTTGAATTTCATTTTGACAAAAAAAGAGTGGACATTGGTAGTGAGGTTCACATCGGTAGTAGGAACAAATTTTTGAGCTTGTTTCGGGCCTAGTAGTAGACTAGTAGTTGTTCTCTGTTGTTATAGTCGTAATCATTGACACATTTCCATAGTTGAGATTGCAGCCCCATCGGGAGTTAGAGTCACATATTGATGGCTAGTGCCTCATAGTGATCAGTCATTACTGGTCATCTTGCACAGCTAAGCAGTGAGTGCATGACATGAGTGAGTGAGTTATTATAATTTATCACATTTCCAATATTTTGAATGATGAGTTGAAATTTATAGCATAGGAATTTCAATATCTTGAGAAATTTATATGGATGGGTAATTTCAAATATTGTTGTTCTTTTGAAATGTTGTCATAAATTATGCCCTTCTTAATTAGAAGGTAAAATTTAGATTTTAATTTTTTTTTGAATGACAATTTTAACTTTACTCTTCTAGGAAGGGTTCGGAAGGGTTCAATTTTTAACGTTGTTAGTGTAGTTTAACAATTTAACAACACCATATTAGTCTAGTTTAACAATTTGGGTTTTGGCGACAACGTGATAGACATATTTCTAACATTACATTTCACTCAAGCTCAAGGTGACTGTGTTCAAGCTATGACCATCCCGAGTTTGCCGTGTTCTTCGCTTTGCACGGCATTTTGGCGATCACGATGCCATACGCTATTGCATGCCAATGAAAGATTCATCTCATATCTTTAGGATGGAGTCCAATTCTAGGGTTTCTGGCAATCCTGTTATTTTTTATGGTATTTTTGATGAAGTTCTTGCCTTTTTCTTATCTGAAATCCAACATTAAGAGATTCGATTCAACAACCAATCCATCATTCCCTTCGACGAATTCAGGTTCACACATAGAGGCCACCTGGAAATCTATGTGAATAATGAATCGTACAAGGCCATCAAGGAGAATGATATCGACCTGGCGTCCATGGGGTTCTTCCTGAGCACCAGAGATGCCTATGTTCATGTCTTGTAAGATCTAGAATGTGACAAAATTATTTGTGTACTTGGGAGTAAGCTCATCACACCCCTCCTTACATTTAAGGTTTTGGAGAAATCACTTCCCTTCAACAAAAGTTTCAAAGAGCTTGAAGCAAACAAGTTTACTCTGGTCTTTGCCAATTGTATCCATGATGTTGTGGTTTTTATTGACGTAACTACAATTATTTATAATCTTGAGGAGGGTGGTGATGGCACCAGGGATTATCTTTCGGTCAGTGAAACCCTTCTATGGAAGCTCTATTTTTCATTGTCTTTGATAGGCCGGGGTTTGGATCTACGTTGTTGTGAAAAATTGTCTTACGGCCTACCGGATCGATGTATTCATGGTCTCCCTCATATGTGTCAAAGCCGTAAATATCCTTTGCGAGGCAGAGGACAAGTATTTCATTAAGGGAATGGGAACAACCCATGGATGGGATGTTCTATTTTATTTTTTTAGTTTTCTGAAGGGAATTATGCTTTTTACCCTGATTGTCTTGATTGGAATAAACAGGTTCTTCTTGAAACCCTACCTGCAAGGCAAGGATAATAAAGTTCTCTTTGTTTTCATTCCCTTGCATGTCTTAGCTAATATTTCTACTATGGTGATCAATGATACTGGGTCATATGTGTTGTTCAGGAATAAGCACCCTTGTAACCTAGGGTCTGGGGTTACCAAATTACTACTAACCTTGCAGACAATCATCTTTAACAGAGAACATAAAGGAAATAGGAAGAAAGTATTTATTTACCTGATTACCGACGGTTGATCCAAGCTTGATCTTCTTCCATTCCTCTTCTCTCCAAATCTTTCAGGGATGCACCTCCTTCACTTGTAAAGATAAAATTCTCCAAGTACTATATTATGCATGTATATAGAAGAGTTTAGATAAACAATATATTGTTGGGACGCATACTCCATGTTTGGGTAACTCCGTGGTTAATCAGAAAGTTTGTAAGCGGAGTTACGGGTCAAAATAGTCTTAGGGGTGTCGGGGGAAGTTAAAAATCCTTTTTTGTAATAAACCCTTGGTTGAAATCCAGGGTTTAGGGTTTTGGGTGCCCATGGTTTAAGACCATGGTTTTGTAAAAATGCGCAGTATAAATAAGCTATTGTATAAAGAAGATAGGTTAGGTTTTATGATGTAAGAAATATTAAGGCAGAGCTAAGGTTGATTTTGTAAGGAAAGGTTAAGTCCCAGCTGTGTGCGTGGACGACCTCTGCAACTGTGTGCGCAGAGGGTTTTTGTAAAGAAGATTGAGGAAAGACCTGCAGCTGTGTGCACAGGGGCCTGCTGCTGTGTGCGCGACTTTTTAAGGACTGAAGGGATCTGCAGCTGAGTGCGCAGATCAAACTATGGTTTTGTAGCAAGTTGAATAGAACACAGTTTGTGGATGTAGCCCCTACACTGGGGGTGAACCACGTTATATCCGGTGTTGTGGTTTCCTGTGCTGTTTCTATTTCTGTTGTCTTTTATGCATCAATAACTGTATACATCTGATAAGTTAGATCGCTGCTAATATTTAACTTCACTGTGAATTCCCTGTAGTGGGTTGAGCAAGTCACGACTGTTTATTTATCTGCGAAGTTGTATGTGAATGAATGGTAAAGCGTTATAATTATTGATTAATAAGGTTATTAAAGGCTAAGGTACAGTAATCCCCCTCTTTGCTTGCAGAAACCTGATTCTGCGGCATCCCATAGCTGTTTCGGGTGAGACTGCAACTTGCGCGCAGGTTGTTGCCGAAAGGGCCAACACTATGGGTCTTTTGTTGGTGTGACACTAAAGGATTAAACCCGGGTCTGCCCCATTGCCCAACAAATTGGTTCCGTTTCCTGTTGAACTCAATACCTGCTCAAGAGGGGTTTACCTCGTACCTCAAGGGCTATGTTCTGGAGGCCCTCTATGAAGGAAATCGGTGATTGGTTTGCTGAGACTTGTCTGAAATTCACGCAGCAAGAGAATACGAATCCGTGTCGAAGCGCAAGTGACTTTTTACAAAGGTATGTTTTTTGTGATGCTTATGAAATTTTTTTTGGTAGCATCCACATAGAGTTTCACCAGTGGTTGTCTAGGTTAACAGAGAGGAGGATGAACTTTCAAGATCGACGGATTCCTGTGTGGACCCCCGCAAGGGTCAATCTTGTGCAACACGTGAACAACGAGGTATCCTGCGCTATTGACTTCTGGACGACGCGAACGTTGGAAGCCTTTGTGACAGAGTTTGCCATTGACACAAGCACCTCTTTCAGCGAAGCTGAACGGCAGTATTTCAAAGGCCCCCGTGGTAAGTTTTTAAATTCCTTAAGCTTGAAGATTAAAATACTATTGGTTGAAAAGGGTATATTATTATTTGAATCAGACTGTTAGTTTAGTAGTAGTACTAACATATGTTTGCAAGTGAGAATACCTTCGACGCGCAAAGGGGGTTGCCGCGAAGTGAGCAACGGTACAAAAGAGATTTTGAGTCCTACTCCTCAGGTCAGACCACCGCACCTCCCCCTGTAAACCCTCAACAGCCAGACCCTGAAGAAAACCCTTAGGTAGGAAACCCTCCCGTCACCCCACAGCGTCGCTTTGTTACCCCTAAAGTTCGGTCGCAGTGTGACAGGAAACCAAGTCCGAGCACTCCGGCCACAGGTCAATCTGCCCCCATAAACCCCCCCCCATCAACGTCTTGCCCCCCTCCCAACCCTCCCAGAACCACCATGGCCCACCTAGCTGATGACATTAAGCTGCCCATATTCAAAGGAACGGGATCAGAAGATCCAGAACAGTTCTGGTTTTTGTGTGAGGCCGTCTGGAACGCGAAGAGTATTACAGACCTGGATGTGAGAACCGCGCAGCTCATTACTTCCTTTCGCGACCGAGCTTTGACCTGGTTCATGAAATTCTCCAGTAATCAGCACCCCACTTTGGATGAAATCAAGGCAGCCATCACTAAGGAATTTAAGAAACCGAAATCAAAATCGCAGAGTATCACTGAACTCAAAGAGATTCACCAGCGGTGCGGTGAATCTGTGTGGGACTTTGACTAGAGATTCAAACTTCTACTCGACCAAGTCAGCTTCACCATTAGTCCGGCGCAGCACAAGGAATGGTTTATTGCAGCATTATTGCCGCATATCAGAACTCCGCTCATGCAACAGAAGGTTACTGACCAGCAAGAGGCTCTGGAAATCGCAATGAAGCTAGAGACCGCCCCTGTCGTAGACGATTCTGGTATTGCTCAAATCCAAGCACAGATGGCAGCGATGGCCTTGGAGCTTCGCGACATGAAGAAAGCTAAAACCATTCGAGAGGAGGTCTGGTGTACGCAATGTCGGTCCGAGGGTCACGATAGGGACCAGTATCCCGTGCCCAGAACTTACCTAAATACGGGCGCACCCAACCAATTCAATCTCGGTGTTCTATATTGTGAGATATGTCAAACCTCTGGCTAGCACCACCCTGAGCACCGCCATCTTCTTCAGAGATATGTTCAAGCTCCCAAAAACCCCTACTGCCAGTTCTGTAAGTCCATAGGGCATAATGAAGCAGAGTGTCGTAGTTACGACCTTATGCGAGAGCGCACCTCTGACACCTACCGAGTACACAATGAGGCCCAGAATAATGATGGCTATGGTTACCACGGCGGCGCCTCCGGAAGAGGTGCTTTTGGTGGTTGCGGCTGTGGTGGGATGACCGGAAGAGGTAGAGGCCAGGTTGTGTGTTACAATTGTAACCAAGTTGGCCACTTGGCTCGTGACTGTCGAAACCCCACTACAACCTATCGGTATTGCCGCTCAGTGGACCACGTGATTGAACAGTGCCCCCAGCTCCTCGCAAAGATTCAGGAGAACAACCGTGGCCCTACCCCAAATATTCAGTTGATTTCCATTGAGAAAAGACCTACCGCAGCCCTCAATGTGGTCACCCGGAGTGGAGCTACGACGCATCTTCAAAACACGACAACGCAACCTGTCATGGTGTGCACACGTAAGGCCTCCAAGAAAGTCCTAGCACTTGATCCTGCGAAGGACCAAGCACTAGCCCAGGCGGCCCAGTGCGATATTGTTGACCCAGACGCAGCAGAAGTACCTGCGCGGCAACCTCAGCAGGCTTCGCAGCCACAAGAGGCCTCGACGGATAAAGTAAGTACACTATCCTCTTTCTTGCAGAGCTGTATGAAACTCTTGTGGAATTAGAATGCTTTAAAAGAGATGCAAAAAGTTCTTGCTGTCACTGACCCTTAGAGAGGAATTGATCAGGAGAAAAATGTTAGTCGTTTCCGAAGAACGGGAAGGGAAATGAGATTGAACGTTCAGATAGGGGAATATGATATGACTGATGTCATTTTGGATCTTGGATCAGATGTTAATGTCCTACCCAAGCAGACCTGGGGACAAATGGGAAAGCCTTCCCTGGTTTGTTCACCTATACAACTGCGACTAGCTAACCAGCAAAGGATTGTACCTCTTGGGAGACTTCTTAGTGTTCCAATAGACATTGATGGTGTTAGTACTCTAGCAGATTTTGAAGTTATTGAGATCATTGATGACAACAACCCTTATCCAGCCCTATTGGGAATTGAGTGGGCCATGGCCAATGCTGCAATTATCAACCTTAAGAGGAGACAGATGACCTTCGAAGGAAATGGTCTGTGCATTATCATACCCCTCGACCCATCCCAAGGAGAAAGATATACAGAACCACTCAGAGATGAAGGGGAGTAGGATACTCTATACCACATCTACAACATCATAGCCAAGGACGCAGATTATGTCGAGCCTGACGCTGATGGTGTAATGGATTGGCAATGTGATAGCTCCTGCATGTCTGATTCAGACGATGGTTTGGAGAACTGGCAGAATCGACTGTACGAGCTACATGGCCACAGATGCGCGCAGATCACTCAGTCTCTTAGATGCCTTAGTGCACAGCCTAGAGGGTTGCCTACATATGTTGGGATGACAGACCCTGGAGAATTTATTGCACATGTGTCCGACCGAGTACCTCAGTCACAAAACACCCAGACTCTGGAAACAACACTAGGAGCTACAGCAGCATGGGGGAATGATCCTAAAAGGTCTCACCCCAGTCGGGGAACCTGCCAGAAATTCCTGCGCCCCAGATTCATAAGCCAAGCTTAAGAGGTGCGAAGTAAGTTCAAGGGGATGAATAGCCTTCAAGGACATTTGAGGCAGGCCTATACAGTAGGGGAAAACACACCTCGCAAGGAGAGGGTGCATAAGTTTGTGCATATCTTGAAACCCATAGTGAGAAATTGGCATATGGAGGTTGAGCTCCAACACGGCACTGTAAGTAGGGATGATCTTGTTGATAGCTTTTTGATCACCTTTTCTATTAACAAAAGTGGTCCTGTGTTAGATATAGCTTTCCACGACAAGGAAAATGATGATCACCCAGGAATTGAATACCAAACCAAGGGGCAGAGCCAAGACGCCAGTCCCTCAAACCTAATAGTCCTGTCACAGATATTACCAGGTCGGGTCGAAGGGCACTATTGTGCCGAGCTTGCTTGTTGTTCCGAAGTTTCAGCCATGATTCTGCCGAGGCCCAGAAACACAGCGAGGCTCAAAATCCGACCGTTGGGAAGCAGCCAAATTGGCGGCAGTAGTGCTTTAAGTGCCTGTTGCGTCTGCAACAATTTCCCAAAATTCTAACAAAAATTTGGGACCCCCTTTTTTACTTTGAATTAGTTAGTTTCCTTTTCTTGATTTCACCCCTTTTGATTTTAGCTTATGGATTTTGCAGTGCCTTTTGGATGCCCTCAATCGACTGGTTCCTCATTATTTAATTGTTAAGGAATTCCATCTTAAATTGAGCTCCTTGTCGTTTTGTTTGCAAAACCTTGTAAAGGCTTCGTTTCAAAGCTTGCGTGTATCGGGAGTTAGTTCGCGGACGAACACGCCATTGCGGGTGTGTTTCAAATCCTCATGATCTGTTGTCGGGCCGCCGTTGCGGGCACCGTTGAGCTCTTGATTGGCTTTGTCGAGCCTGCTGTTGCGGGTGTCTATCTAGTCTACGCAGTCTCTTGTCGCACCGACGTTGCGGGGGGTTTTTCAACTTTCGATTTCTTTGCGTCCCGCCATTGCGGGTGATTTCCAAGTCTTGGTTGTTGTTTTTTTATTTGCGCCGATCGTTGTGGGTGGATGATGTTTCCTTCGCATTGCGGGTGTGTTTTTTATGCTGCGTCGGAGGGGGATGAACATTGCCATCGCCTCCATTGCGGATTAGTGGAAATTTCGAAGTTTTCATCTCCCGTCGACCATGTGTATCCCCTGCCGCCCGACTGTGGTTATAGTTCACTCGTTTTTTGTTTTCCGTTGCGGGTGATCTATTGGTGAGGATGGTCCGCTGTTGCGGAGAGGGATAAGCTTTGTTGCCCGACTAAACTTTCATGTCCGCTCCGACTGAGTTGACCTGCCGCACGTGTGAAGTTTTTTATATATACGATGGGCGTGTTTTGGTTTTTTATTGTTATTTTTCGCCCAAGCCGTCGTAATCCGCTCCACGTTGTCGACCTCGCGAGTCTTGTGGAAGCATCATGCCTGTACCCACGTCGAGCTGTTGATTGAAAGCTCCATCGTTGTCGCCACTTCAGTTGTGCACTACTTCCAGGTAGGATTTTTAACCCCTTTTTCTCGGTTTTGTATGGGGACTTATGCTGTGTGAAATATTGTCAAGATTACAGCCCGTAGTTCCTTTTCGCTCACATATGGAGTCTTTATACCCACGGTTAGGGTTGTCATTTTCGTCTACCCAGTAGTTTGCGCCCACTTTTTATCTTTTATTATTTCTGGGGTTGGATAGCTTGTGCGGTTAGAAGGGGGGGGGTTTCCTTGTAAAAAGATCGTGTTTCATTTACCTCCTCCATTTTAGTTCGCCCTTAGCGGTAGAAGAAGACACGGTGCAGGCGGCCGTTATGCCGTCTAAACCTGGTTCAGTTCTTGTTATGATGAGGTCCTTAAGCGTCTTTGATGGGGTTTTCGCCGAAATTTTCATGGTAGATACCCGACTGCTCGATTCCCCTATGCGTTTTCCCTTTTCCTCGAGCCCTAACCTGTGCCCGCGCTGCATTGTTCGTCGTTTTCCACCATGCAAAACCCTAGGGCCGCTCCGCTGCTAGTTTTTGACGATTTGAAGGTAGAATGAGCGGCGGTGCCGGTGAGAGCGCCCTGCGCGAAATGTTTCCATGGGTGCCCGTAGTTTACGATCGCATCGATGTAATTATCATGTCCGCAGGGGCTTTGCCTTTGTTATCTTTGCTAAAGCTTTGTATAAGTTTCAATAATAATCGTGCCTTGCGTCTGTATTTGCATTGCATGTCATTTCATTGGTAAAAGATGGCATGTTGGGGAATTATGTAGTCTCGATGACAGACCGTTGGATGAAGTGAATATTTTAGTTTTATGGCTCATTATATTGCAGAAATAGTGCGAGTTTTGTGCTAATATTTTCAGATAGTCAGTATATGGATTGGTTGTGCATACATGTGAGGGTTGCTTTCTTACTTACACATCGATATGAGATAATAGCACAGCGCAAAAGATTGCATTACTAGTTCAAATCCTTCAACTTGAAGAACCTATATCTGATATCATTATAGTCATATAGACAATGGAGAAAGAATAAACTGCTTCATAATATTCACAGATTTGAATTGCTTAATATCATGATGTTTTACATTGCAGGAGGATCTTAAAATGTCCAGAAGACAGAAAAAGAAGGCCCTTGTGGTAGAAGAACAAACAACAATAGAGGCTGTCCTACCAACTGAGTATATCTATGAGGACACCCAGTGTGTCATGGGGGTTGAACCTGAATACAAGTGGGGGGACATATACAGGCTGATTTCCCGTAGGGAAGTCCCAGATATGGGCCTGGAGGAAGAACCAATTTACGCAAATATAGAAAAATCGGCCATTATGAAGATTGCCACCAGGCCTGAGCTGTTTCCATGCCATGAGGTGATGAGATGGGTTCTACCACATACCAACCACAACTCGATGCTTATCTGTAATGTTGAAGGTCAGGGCTATGCTGCCTTCAGCCCTGGATATGTGGCCTTAGCTTACCACCTTCCTGAGCCTCAAGTTTTCTTGTCCAATGAATGGTTGGACAATCTCAGGATGGACTTGATAGAAACCATGAGGAGAATGCTATTACTAGGGAAGCTCTATAGACATAGAGCTACTGAAGATTATGACACAGCCAGCCTTAGAGCCCCTTACAGATTCATAGCTCTAATGCTGAATAGGATCTTCGGGAGGGCTAATGGCAGATTATTCAAATTCGAATGGATACCCCTGATTTTCCATGTGGCCATAGAAGGGACCATCTTCAACTGGTCCAGCCTGGTATCTAGTAGTCTATCTTCTTGTATAGCTGCAGCAAAAGGAGGAGTAGAACAGAAAAAATCCGAGTTTTATATGAGCTCGATCCTGATTGACTGCATACTATACCACCATCCCTTCCCCGGGCTCAAATGTGTTTGGGAGAAGGATAGAATGCCCGTATATGCAGCCTACAAGCTACTGGGGGCTCATCAATACCATAGTTATTATCGAGAAATCTGTGAGCATTTTATCATGCCTCTGCACTTTCTTATCTTCCGAAAGGAATGTGACTGCATGTCTGAAGAAGCTATGCAGGTAGTAGAGGAGTATGGTGATTATTTCTTGACAGAAAGCGGGATGTATTTGAGAATGTTTGGTGGGTCAAAGTCCCCTTATCTACTGCCCAAGTATGCAACAGATTATATAATCCATAAGGAGGCTGTTAGACAGGTGTATATAGACGGAGTTGGCCATTTCCTGTTCCAAAAGAAGAAGTCTGCCTATCCACCTCTACCATTTAAGCTAGGCAGTTGCAGCTTCGCAAATGTCAAAACAAGCTCCTGAATTTATAGAGGAACTAGCGAAGTTCCATTTTGGGGAGATGATTTTTAGACGGAATGACACCCACGGCAGAATGGCTGAGCACTGCAAGAAACACAAGGTGTTTTATGAGTACACCCATCATTTTGACAATGATGAATCCGTTTTCAGAAGAGCCCCAAACATGACAGCACTCAGTAAGAGGTTCAAATCGAAGCACTCCACCAAGGGTGGAAAAGGATCTAAACAAGAGAAGGATGAGCAGGCTCAGGCTGAAGAAGCAGCCCAAAGAATAAGGGAAGAGGCCCAGAGGCTAGAACAAGAGGCCGCAGAATGGCTCCAGAAAGGAGAAGAAGAAAAGAGGAAAGCTGCCCAGGAAGTAGCTGAACAAGTAAGGGAAACAGCCCGAGAAGCAGAGGAAGCTGCTAAGCAAGCAGCCGAGGAAGCCCAGGGAAAGCTGGACGAAGAGCTTCGAAAAGAGGAAGCTGAGAAAGCAAAGTTGACACAACAGCAGACTCCTGGATCACAAGAAGAGCAGAGCCAGGGTGAGGAAATCCTTGGGGTACAAACCCTTCAAATGCCCACTACTCTCACTCCTACAACCCCAACGCTGCAGTTAGTACCCTTTGCACAGAAAAAAGGTGAAGAAGTCCCTGATTTCAGCACAGTATACTATGACAGGGCTACCAAAAGGATTATGAGGATAACTGAGAGAAAGGTAGAGGCTGGAGAAATGACCAGTACAATGATAACAGATAAAGTCGTGATGGTCGGGACAGATAAAGATCCAAGGTTTGTCATAAGGGATGGAAAGGAAGCAATACATGCTACGGAGGATAACATAGACCAAATGATGATCGAGATAGAATCAACCAAGAAGACCTCCGCTCAGCTCAAGGACACCCTGAGAAGGGAAAAAGAGGACGGAAATAGATTGAAAAGAAAATATGAGCAGGTGCTTAAGGAAATGGAGGCCACAAAGAGCGAAATCCACGCCATTCAGCAAGAAGCTCAAGCGAAAGAAACAACACAAGAAGCTCTGAGAAAAGCACAGCAGGAGATTCAAGATTTAAAGGATGAAAAGGAGAAGCTGAAGGCGAAGATAGAAGATCTAGAAGGGCAACAGGCTATTATATACGAATCCAATACCTCACACATTAAGGAACTGGAAAAGCAGATGGAAGCAGCAAAAGCACAGCAGGTCGATCTGTAGCCAATTAAAGAACACATCTTGGCTCAGAAAGCTAAGGTGCTACACATGCAAACCACTCTAGAGGAGGAAAGATGTCAGGTCCTCTAGATTGATGGAAGACTGGATGAAATCTTAGACACCGCTTCTTATTTCATGGACAGGTCGCAAGGCATCCTTGAAGTACTGACTTCAAGGATAACTAGGGTGGAGGATGACAAGGAAGTCCCAACTGAGCTAGTAGTCAAGGATAAACAAGCTTTGAAACGGGACCATGACCTGATAGAATTCGCCGTCAACACTGCAAAAGACTTCCAGACGAATGTCAAGAAAACAAAGGGAGCATGCGCAGAGTTCTTCAGGAGAGCCCTGGTCACATACAACCGTTGTCAGGCAGAATCTGAGCAGAGATTATACGAGTTCCCGGATCATGATGCATTTGCAGAGATGTTGCAGAAAAGGCAACAAGATGAAGAAGCCAAAGTGCAATGCATCAGAGCTATTGATGAACAAATCCTCAGAAATGAAATAGGCCACACAACCATTAGTATATAGCTCTTGGAGGAATAGGTACATTTGAACACGGCCAGGGTCGAGGCCATTCGGAACCAGGCTGAAAAGTTTGAACTGAATATACAGTTCTTAGAGCCCCACTCATTTGAAGGACTCGCTGCTGAAGCAGCAGCGTGGAGAAAGTTTTTGGAGAACAAAGCGGGACCCTCTTCATGAGAAGGACCGATCAAATTTTGTATAATTTAATAATTTGTAAAGGGTTGTAGTAAAATGAAGCGTTGGGATGCCCAAAGGTCACTTTGGGCAGCCCAACCATTTCCTCTTTTTGTATAAAACTAGGAAAGAGGGACAAAGAAAAGGGATTTTTCCCAGTAATACTGGAGGACCTATTGTAAGAAGAACTACTTCCTTTTGCAATAAAGATTTTAGTTTGCCTATTGGAGAAAGAGCTGTGAAGTTTCCAAATGTTATGCGATGGATGGCAGAAAGATGAACTACTTTATTTTTCAGCTTATGTCCATAAATCGTGAGATCATTCTAACTCTGTGACCTATGTCTTGTTGGATGGTTTCTGATTTATTTTTGTGTAAAATTCATTCAGAGTAATGCTTGTGTTACATATAACAGTTAGCTATCTGATTGTTAGAAGATATTCTGGTTCGTGTGTTGTAAACATATATAGCAGCTATCTGTAATGTGTTTATTATACATGGAAATGATGCATTACTCACTAATAATCATTTTCTGGCTCCCCGGGGATAGATAGTTAGGTGTTTAGATTGTTAGTTGTTTTACTTCCTCGTGGTTTAGATGTTCAAGAACATAAGACGAGAGGTAAGAACCTGCACAGCACATTGTGTAGTTCCTTGCATCTTTATCACCCTGCATGGTTTAGATAGGCATATGCATTGCATATTAAGTCAAAATGCAAATTCCGGTGGACCGGGCCGCAACCGGTAAAACCTTTTTGTTACTTTGACCTACGGTAGCCGGACCGTAAACCGGACGGATTCCCTATACCAAAACGTCAGCAGGCTAGTTGGGAACGCTGATTGGGGAGAATCCCTTACTGTTGCTGCCTGCGAATTTCCAGTCCTCAACAGTTTTGGCGCTAGAAGGAGGGACGCCAGTAAAGGCTGGCCGTGGAATTTGTTTTCCTGAGACTATCCTATCAGCAGATGTTTTAAAAGTGCGACCTAACTCAAAGGTGTAGTTTCTAGTCCTATCCTTGACAGATTGTTTTCCTAGTGTTACTCATTCACCTTTGCTCATGGCTGGTAATCAACCTAACCCTTTGCTAGCATGGAGGGCTAGGTCACCTCTGAACTTAACTCCTCCTTTGCACAACTTGCCTCAAGCCTTTGACAAGCTTTTGCCTAAGTTTGAACCTGTGAACCACATTGCTGTAGATGATCACCTTCAAAGCTTTTACCTAGCGTTAGAGGGGCTAAGGGCTGGAGAGCACGAAGATGTAGTGTGCAGACTTTTTCCTCATACTTTGAAAGGAGCAGCAGCCTCCTGGTACTTTGGGCTACCTTTGAGAAGGTTTTCAGGAGTAAATATACCACTCAGAAGATGCATGCATCATTAATGAAAGGTCTTGGTTTGTTGAGAAAGGAAAAGAATGAAAAGGTACGTAGTTTCACGCAAAGATTTTCATTATACTTAAAAAAATTCTCTCAGGTTGACAAGCCCTCAGATAAAGTCTTAATTGAGTACTATACCTCAGCCCTAGGTCCTGAGTTGGTCATGTTTTCCAAAATCAAAGTCAAGCCAACATTGGCAGAAACCTATCAAGAGGCTGAGAGAGTAGAGGCTGAAAGTGAGAGTATAGAGGATTATCCTGACTTGCTTGAAGAAAAGGCTACTGTAAAAAAATCCTCATTGCTGTCCAAATCTAGAGAAGGCCAACCACATGATTATCATGAGATGATGAAGGTGCTTCAGAAGCTGTCCAACCGAGTTGTAGAGTTGGAGAAAGAAAGGGATATTCAAATAACCATTAAGCCTCCCTGCCCCAGAAAAGAGGATGACGACCAATGGCAAGTTTCCCCTCCCAACGTGGCATCAATAAACATAACAAAAATAGGGGGGGATGATTTTTGTACCTTTCATCAACTACCCCACTCTGAGAAGAAATGTCCTCAATGGATACATTCAATAACACGGGTGATGAATAAGTTTTTGGACCCAGAGTTGACTAGAGACGGTAGCAGGGAGGTAAAAGAGGAACAGACCATAGAAAAGATAGAGGATGATAACATTTTTTCATGGAATGGAGTTTCACTGTTTAACATTGAGGAAAATGCTCTCAAATCTCAGCATGCACTTACAATCACAAAAAATGAAAAATTGGCCATTAGGAACCATGATAGAATCTCAAAAGTTCAAGACTTGCAAAAGGAAATAAAGGTGCAGGCTGATGTGGGGGCTAAAGATGACATATCTAAGGATATCACTGGTAAACGGGAAGCTGAGCCGCTCATTGAATTTTCCAAACAAGTGGAAGATAATGAGGGAAGCGAAATTGACAAACTGAATGAAGAATTGCCCCCAACGAACCAACTTGGGGAGGAAAAGATTGGATTGATTAAAACAAAGAAAACCAGCGCCCCACCTTTCCTTGTGACCCTTGATGTCCTCAATCATAAGGTCCATAATTGTTTGGTAGATTCTGGATCGTCCATGAATGTTATGCCTCTGGTAGTTTGCAAAAAACTCAATGGTCAGATAAAGCCTACTCTTTGGGATGTCACGCAACTTGACAAAACTAGTGTCAAAGTAGTAGGAGAAATGGAGAATGTGATGATTCAATTGTCTACAAATAAAAGGATATGCCACTACATTGACATCATAGTAGCAGACATTCCTGATGGTTATGGGATGATCCTGAACCGAGATTGGACATCAAGACTTAATAGGTACTTTGCTTCAGATTGGTCTCATTTGTGGTTACCTCAGAAGGGCAGCCCCAACCTGATTAAGATTCTAAGAGAGCCTTTCATGAAAAACAATGTCACTAAGTTTGGGGAAGAAAATGAACCTGTTGAGTCTGTTTTGGGAAACTATCTTACTGAGCTTAAGCTAGAACACCATTCTTCAAAAAAGGCCAACCCTGTAATAAACACTCAGTCTAAGCTCCTTCAACTCCCTCAGACTGAAAGAAATGATTGCATAATTTTAGATATGGGTTCCATCTCAATAACTGCACAGCTGGACCATGGTTAGACAATTCAGGGCTGGAATCCAGCCCATTCCTAGTTCTTTAAATTTGAAATTTTTAGGAATGGGCAAATTTTGTTTTGATATTTTCTTTTGTACATAAATAAATTGTTTTGTTGCTGATTCTATTTTCTATTTTCAATTCTTTAATGTTTTCTTCCTATTAATTACTTGTTACGCTGCTATTTGCTTATGGTTTTGCTAGTTTTCTTTTGTTTTGAATAAGAGGCAAACTTTTGGATGCAATGGAAACGTTAGGGTTCTGTATTAACCAAAATCCTGAGCAAAAGGACTGTGTTTTAAAGTATAGAATTTCTTTTAGTAGTCGTATTCCTAACTGGCAGTGCATTCATTTGAAGTCTTACTTAATCCCTGTAAATAACTCAAAAGTAAAAAAGGTCTGAAGTACTATTTAGAGGCTCCAGTCACCTCACCTCTTAAAAACCCAAAGGGGTGACAGCACTAGACCCACGGAGAGGAAGCAGAGTGAGACAGTTTATCATATATAAATGATCCCATGCCACGAATAAGGAAAAGGCTAAAAGCTCTTAAGAGTCACTTCTTCCAAAATAAACAAGACACATTAGAGCAAAGCTCCAAAAAAGCATAAATCTCAAAGCATAAAGTACCAAATGGCCACAAGATCCTCTCCGTCCATGAATTAAAATATGAAATATATCATTCACACAAAAGGACACTATGGGATAGAGGATCCTGAATTAAAATTCAGTAAGAAAGGCCCACAGAAGGACTCATATCAAAAGAACTAAATTTCAGAAAACACAAAAGTACAAAATGGCATGGGAATGAGGAATAAGAGGGTAACACTGTTCACTTTCTGTCACAATCCTGTGGTGTCGAAGCTGTAACCCCCAAAGGGCAGGTAAAATGAACCTCATTTATTTGGCCTCCAAAGAGTTATTCAGACCTGAAATACTGCTGGTGTTACCTTTTCCCGAAAAGATAGACTTCTACTAAGTGATTTAATGCATGGTTTGGCTGACTTGGACATACAAACATCTAAAATATTTTGAGTTTATTCAGACAGTCTTAAGCTGGGAAAGAAAATTAATCCAGAGATCTGGGGTTCACCAGGTAGTCGCCAATTGTTGCGTCTACAACAATTTCCCAAAATTCTAAAAAAAATTTGGGACCCCCTTTTTTACTTTGAATTAGTTAGTTTCCTTTTCTTGATTTCACCCTTTTGATTTTAGCTTATGGATTTTGCAGCGCCTTTTGGATGCCCTCAATCGACTAGTTTCTCATTATTTAATTGTTAAGGAATTCCATCTTAAATTGAGCTCCTTATCGTTTTGTTTGCAAAACCTTGTAAAGCCTTCGTTTCAAAGCTTGCGTGTATCGGGAGTTAGTTCGCGGACGAACCCGCCGTTGCAGGTGTGTTTCGAATCCTCATGATCTGTTGTCGGGCCGTCGTTGCGGGCGCCGTTGAGCTCTTGATTGGATTTGTCGAGCCCACCGTTGCGGGTGTCCGTCTAGTGTACGCAGTCTCTTGTCGCACCGACGTTGAGGGGGGTTTTTCAACTTTCGATTTCTTTGCGTCCCGCCATTGCGGGTGATTTCCAAGTCTTGGTTGTCGTTTTTTTATTTGCGCCGACCGTTGCGGGTGGATGATGTTTCCTTCGCGTTGCGGGTGTGGTTTTTATGCTGCGTCGAAGGGGGATGAACACTGCCATCGCCGCCGTTGCGGATCAGTGGAAATTTCGAAGTTTTCGTCTCCCGCCGACCATGTGTATCCGCCGCCGCCCGACTCTGGTTATAGTTCGCTCGTTTTTTTTTTGCGTTGCGGGTGATCTATTGGTGAGGATGGTCCGCCGTTGCGAAGAGGGCTAAGCTTTGTTGCCCGACTAAACTTTCATGTCCGCTCCGACTGAGTTGACCTGCCGTACGTGTGAAGTTTTTTATATATACGATGGGCGTGTTTTGGTTTTTTATTGTTATTTTTCGCCCAAGCCGTCGTAATCCGCTCCGCGTTTTCGACCTCGCAAGTCTTGTGGAAGCATCATGCCTGTACCCGCGTCCAGCTATTGATTGAAAGCTCCATCGTTGTCGCCACTTCAGTTGTGCACTACTTCCAGGTAGGATTTTTAACCCCTTTTTCTCGGTTTTGTATGGGGACTTATGCTGTGTGAAATATTGTCAAGATTACGGCCCGTAGTTCCTTTTCGCTCACATACGGAGTCTTTATACCCACGGTTAGGGTTGTCGTTTTCGTCTACCCAGTAGTTTGCGCCCATGTTTTATCTTTTATTATTTCTGGGGTTGGATAGCTTGTGCGGTTAGAGGGGGGGGGGGGGTTCCTTGTAAAAAGCCCGCGTTTCATTTACCTCCTCCGTTTTAGTTCGCCCTTAGTGGTAGAAGAAGACACGGTGTAGGCGGCCGTTATGTCGCCTGCACCTGGTTCAATTCTTTTTATGATGAGGTCCTTAAGCGTCTTTGATGGGGTTTTCATCGAAATTTTCATGGTAGATACCCGGCTGGTCGATTCCCCTATGCGTTTTCCCTTTTCCTCGAGCCCTAACCTATGGCCGCGCTACATTGTTCATCGTTTTCCACCATGCGAAACCCTAGGGCCGCTCCGCTGCTGGTTTTTGACGATTTGAAGGTAGAATGAGCGGCGGTGCCGGTGAGAGCGCCCTACGCGAAATGTTTCCATGGGTGCCCGTAGTTTACGGTCGCATCGATGTAATTATCATGTCCGCGGGGGCTTTGCCTTTGTTATCTTTGCTAAAGCTTTGTATAAGTTTAAATAATAATTGTGCCTTGCGTCTGCATTTGCATTGCATATCATTTCATTGGTAAAAGATGGCATGTTGGGGAATTATGTAGTCTCGATGACAGACCGTTGGATGAAGTGAATCTTTTAGTGTTATGGCTCATTATATTGCAGAAATAGTCCGAGTTTTGTGCTGATATTTTCAGATAGTCGTTATATGGATTGGTTGTGCATACATGTGAGGGTTTCTTTCTTACTTACACATCGATATGAGATAATAGCACAGCGCAAAAGATTGCATTACTAGTTCAAATCCTTCAACTT
Organism: Pseudotsuga menziesii; assembly: GCA_001517045.1. Lineage (NCBI taxonomy): Eukaryota > Viridiplantae > Streptophyta > Pinopsida > Pinales > Pinaceae > Pseudotsuga > Pseudotsuga menziesii. Next base: position 117,523 of record LPNX010044565.1, read on the forward strand.
GAAGAACCTATATCAGATATCATTATAGTCATATAGACAATGGAGAAAGAATAAACTGCTTCATAATATTCACATATTTGAATTGCTTAATATCATGATGTTTTACATTGCAGGAGGATCTTAAAATGTCCAGAAGACAGAAAAAGAAGGCCCTTGTGGTAGAAGAACAAACAGCAATAGAGGTCGTCCTACCAACTGAGTAAATCTATGAGGACACCCAGTGTGTCACGGGGGTTGAACCTGAATACAAGTGGGGGGACATATACAGGCTGATTTCCCGTAGGGAAGTCCCAGATATGGGCCTGGAGGAAGAACCAATTTATGCAAATATAGAAAAATCGGCCATTATGAAGATTGCCACCAGGCCTGAGCTGTTTCCATGCCATGAGATGATGAGATGGGTTCTACCACATACCAAACACAACTCGATGCTTATCTGTAATGTTGAAGGTCAGGGCTATGCTGCCTTCAGCCCTGGATATGTGGCCTTAGCTTACCACCTGCCTAAGCCTCAAGTTTTCTTGTCCAATGAATGGTTGGACAATCTCAGGATGGACTTGATAGAAACCATGAGGAGAATGCTATTACTAGGGAACATCTATAGACATAGAGCTACTGAAGATTATGACACAACCAGCCTTAGAGCCCCTTACAGATTCATAGCTCTAATGTTGAATAGGATCTTCGGGAGGGCTAATGGCAGATTATTCAAATTCGAATGGACACCCCTGATTTTCCATGTGGCCACAGAAGGGACCATCTTCAACTGGTCCAGCCTGGTATCTAGTAGTCTATCTTCTTCTATAGCTGCAACAAAAGGAGGAGTAGAACAGAAAAAATCCGAGTTCTATATGAGCTCGATCCTGATTGATTGCATACTATGCCACAAGCCCTTCCCCGGGCTCAAATGTGTTTGGGAGAAGGACAGAATGCCCGTATATGTAGCCTACAAGCTACTGGGGCCTCATCAATACCATAGTTATTATCGAGAAATCTGTGAGCATTTTATCATGCCTTTGCACTTTCTTATCTTCCGAAAGGAATGTGACTGCATGTCTGAAGAAGCTATGCAGGTAGTAGAGGAGTATGGTGATTATTTCTTGACAGAAAACGGGATGTATTTGAGAATGTTTGGTGGGTCGAAGTCCCCTTATCTGCTGCCCAAGTATGCAACAGATTATATAATCCATAAGGAGGCTGTTAGACAGGTGTATATAGACGGAGTTGGCCATTTCTCGTTCCAAAAGAAGAAGTCTGCCTATCCACCTCTACCATTTAAGCTAGGCAGTTGCAGCTTCGTAAATGTGAAACAAGCTCCGGAATTTATAGAGGAACTAGCGAAGTTCCATTTTGGGGAGATGATTTTCAGACGGAATGACACCCACGGCAGAATGGCTGAACACTGCAAGAAACACAAGGTGTTTTATGAGTACACCCATCATTTTGACAATGATGAATCCGTTTTCAGAAGAGCCCCGAACATGACAGCACTCAGTAAGAGGTTCAAACCGAAGCACTCCACCAAGGGTGGAAAAGGATCTGAACAAGAGAAGGCTGAGCAGGCTTAGGCTGAAGAAGCAGCCCAAAGAATAAGGGAAGAGGCCCAGAGGCTAGAACAAGAGGCCGCAGAATGGCTCCAGAAAGGAGAAGAAGAAAAGAGGAAAGCTGCCCAGGAAGCAGCTGAACAACTAAGGGAAATAGCCCGAGAAGCAGAGGAAGCTGCTAAGCAAGCAGCTGAGGAAGCCCAGGGAAATCTAGATGAAGAGCTTCGAAAACAGGAAGCTGAGAAACCAGAGTTGACACAACAGCAGACTCCTGGATCACAAGCAGAGCAGAGCCAGGGTGAGGAAATCCTTGGGGTACAAACCCTTCAAATGCCCACTACTCTCACTCCTACAACCCCCACGCTGCAGTTAGTACCCTTTGCACAGAAAAAAGGGGAAGAAGTCCCTGATTTCAGCACAGTATACTATGACAGGGCTACCAAAAGGATTATGAGGAGAACTGAGAGAAAGGTAGAGGCTGGAGAAATGACCAGTACAATGATAACAGATAAAGCCGTGATGGTCAGGACAGATAAAGATCCAAGGTTTGTCATAAGGGCTGGGAAGGCAGCAATACATGCTACGGAGGATAACATAGATCGAATGATGATCTAGATAGAATCAACCAAGAAGACCTCCGCTCAGCTCAAGGACACCCCGAGAAGGGAAAAAAAGGACGGAAATAGATTGAAAAGAAAATATGAGCAGGTGCTTAAGGAAATGGAGGCCACAAAGAGCGAAATCCACGCCATTCAGCAAGAAGCTCAAGCGAAAGAAACAACACAAGAAGCTCTGAGAAAAGCACAGCAGGAGATTCAAGATTTAAAGGATGAAAAGGAGCAGCTGAAGGCGAAGATAGAAGATCTAGAAGGGCAACAGGCTATTATATACGAATCCAATACCTCACGCGTTAAGGAACTGGAAAAGCAGATGGAAGTAGAAAAAGCACAGCAGGTCGATCTGCAGCCAGTTAAAGAACACATCTTGGCTCAGAAAGCTAAGGTGCTGCACATGCAAACTGCTCTAGAGGAGGAAAGATGTCAGGTCCTCCAGATTGATGGCAGACTGGATGAAATCTTAGACACCACTTCTTATTTCGTGGATAGGTCGCAAGACATCCTTGAAGTACTAACTTCAAGGATAACCAGGGTGGAGGATGACAAGGAAGTCCCAACTGAGCTAGTAGTCAAAGATAAACAAGCTTTGAAACGGGACCATGACCTAATAGAATTCGCCGTCAACACTGCAGAAGACTTTCAGAAGAATGTCAAGAAAACAAAGGGAGCATGCGCAGAGTTCTTCAGGAGAGCCCTGGTCACATACAACAATTGTCAGACAGAAGCTGAGCAGAGATTATACGATTTCCCAGATCATGATGCATTTGCAGAGATGTTGCAGAAAAGGCAACAAGATGAAGAAGCCAAAGTGCAATGCATCAGAGCTATTGATGAACAAATCCTCAGAAATGAAATAGGCCACACAGCCATTAGTATACAGCTCTTGGAGGAACAGGTACATTTGAACACGGCCAGGGTCGAGGCCATTCGAAACCAAGCTGAAAAGTTCAAACTGAATATACAGTTCTTAGAGCCCCACTCATTTGAAGGACTCGCTGTTGAAGCAGCAGCATGGAGAAAGTTTTTGGAGAACCAAGCGGGACCCTCTTCATGAGAAGGACCGATCAACTTTTGTATAATTTAATAATTTGTAAAGGGTTGTAGGAAAATGAAGCATTGGGATGCCCAAAGGTCACTTTAGGAAGCCCAACCATTTTTTCTTTTTGTATAAAACTAGGAAAGAGGGACAAAGAAAAGGGCTTTTTCCCAGTAATACTGGAGGACCTATTGTAAGAAGAACTACTTCCTTTTGCAATAAAGATTTTAGTTTTCCTATTGGAGAAAGAGCTGTGAAGTTTCCAAATGTTATGCGATGGATGGCAGAAAGATGAACTACTTTATTTTTCAGCTTATGTCCATAAATCGTGAGATCGTTCTAACTCTGTGACCTATGTCTTGTTGGATGGTTTCTGATTTATTTTTGTGGAAAATTCATTCAGAGTAATGCTTGTGTTACATATAACAGTTAGCTATCTGATTGTTAGAAGATATTCTGATTCGTGTGTTGTAAACATAAATAGCAGCTATCTGTAATGTGTTTATTATACATGGAAATGATGCATTACTCACTAATAATCATTTTCTGGCTCCCCGGGGATAGATAGTTAGGTGTTTAGATTGTTAGTTGTTTTACTTCCTTGTGGTTTAGATGTTCAAAAACATAAGACAAGAGGTAAGAACCTACGCAGCACATTGTGTAGTTCCTTGCATCTTTATCACCCTGCATGGTTTAGATAGGCATATGCATTGCATATTAAGTCAAAATGAAAATTCCGATGGACCGGGCCGCAACCGGTAAAACCTTTTTGTTACTTTGACCTACGGTAGCCGGACCGTAAACCGGACGGATTCCCTATACCAAATAGTCAGCGGGCTAGTTGGGAACGTTGATTGGGGAGAATCCCTTACTGTTGCCGCCTGCAAATTTCCAGGCCTCAATAGTGCCTTAAATACCTGTACTAAGAAGATTATCGAAAATCGGGTAACAGTTGGACAAGATTTCCGTAAGATTTGGCGCCTTCAATGCAACGTCCTGCCCGATGTGATTGATGGCGTGTATAAGAAGATGCCTAAGTCAGGGAAAATTGTATTCTACATTTCGTCAAGTTTTCTGAGTGAACCCATGACAACAGAAAGACAGATTGACGACTTAGTAAGAGACTTCGAGCGAGAGGGCCTGATAGCTTGCTCTAATCGGCCGCCTGCTTCTGTTCCCGGTGAAGACGCCCAACCAGCACCACCATGACCGATGCAGACTCAGTCTGCTAGAAAAAAGTGCAGAACTGAAGTTCGCTCCAAGCTCAACCAAGATCGGCAGAGGCGAACAGGGAAAACACCGGCAGCACCTCCTATGGATCCCCCCGGTTCAGCATAGGTACCGGCCGGGGATAGGGAGAACATTGCACCTCCACGGCCACTTTATCTCCAACCTATTCACCCAGACACCAAGATTCCCCGACAGACAAAGCAAGTCACATTAACCACACCCTCGCTACCACCAGGAGTTCAGCTGGTCGGAAGTATGACAGGGAAGATAGATCGGCTCAAGTATAGCGACCACGACACAAATGATCAAGGCAAGTTTCCCCAGTTTGCACCGGCCGAATACCTGCATCGTGTCAACTACCCAAAACATGATGTACCCCTACTGGAAGTGCAACCGTGGGCTGCGGGCCTGGATAACGCTGGCCTACTCAAGGTGCTTGATATTCCACATTTCGGTCGTGGCATACAGGTGACTATAGTGGCCAAATAGTTTCTTGTGTTAGGGCATGACGACTATTTGTGAATAGGAGACCAGCAAATCCCCATTGATGCCGCACTCATTAATAAGATCACAGGGTTATCTATGGAAGGACCTGATCCGGGGGATGAATTTCCCTCAAAACATGAGGATACAAAGCTTGCGCAAACTATGAAAGAGCGGTTTGGCCTGACCAAGGGGAAACGGGGGTATCACACCTCCGCAATCCAGAACCAGCCTATTCGCTTTGCAGCTGAACTCTTAGCCTGCAAGATCATCCGGAAATGCAGGCCTACTGAGGTACCTGCTCCAGTTATCTGGATTGCCATGAACTGCACCGAGGGATACACTTACAACTGGTCCGCATATCTTGCAAAGGAATTCCTGGAGGATGTTTGCAATGCACAGGAAAAAGGTAGACCTTTTCATTACTCCTGGTTGTTAATACTTACTGCATTAGTTGGGTGGAAAGAACCCACTGAAGCTCAGTTTGTCGAAGTAAACCCAGGCCGGCCGGAGGAATTAAGGTATGCCTCCCTCTGGCTATCCTCGAATAAGGAAACTCAGCAAATGACGAACACTGTGTTCATCTATTATGCCATGAGTATCCACATGGATATTCTGTGAACACCTCGGCTTACCAATGAGCTCTTCTCTAAATATGAGGGTGCCGCGAACTTCAGGGCTGATCTTCATCATGTGTTCATTCAAGCCCGTGCCGATCCACGACATCGATGGTTTAAATTACCTTATGTAGTAAATGAATTAGATTTCACGGGCATTGTTCAGCTATGGCCAACTGAGTGGTTGCAAAACGTTGGGAAAAAACCCTCTATCACCGTTCCCCTAGCTACAAATATTGGCGCAGGTACCAGTCAGGCGCAACAGGAAAACCCATTAGAAGATAGCGAAGACCTGAGTGATTCGCAGATGAATGGGAACGACCAGGATGGAGATGGTGGCTAGGATGATCAGGATGAGGACTCGTGCAAGACTCTATCAGATCCTAGCCCATCAACCAAGCGCAAGTCCCCAGAAGTAGCAGAGGTAAATAAGCCGCAGTCCCGCAAAAAGTCAAAAGCGTCGAAGGACAAAAATATTGAAGAAGATGTCACTATAACACTGGATGAGCTGGAGCAGGCTCTAGAAAAATCTACTGGGACGCTTACCAAAAAAATGGTCCGATTTTTCCCAAATGCATCTTGTCGGGCTCACAGGTATAGCAAACAGGGTTTCGGAGCTAAAAGAGCTAGTGGCAAAATCAGTAACCAGTACTGCGACAAGTAGCACTACAGCGGCCGCGTCAAGTATCAAGCGCAGCTCTGACACTGACCGATGCAGATTCCTGGTCCCAGATGAATATGACTGTAGAGATCGATTATACAAAGATGACCATATCAGAATTGCACCTCTGCCAGCTAGCAATTACAAAGGAGATCCATGCACGAGATCAATTGTCCCAAATCCAATTAGATGACATTATCAAGCAAAACCAAATCGTCGCAGCACAACTAGAAGAAGTGGTGAAAAAGAAGATAGATGTTGAACATAAAACAACTGCACTTATGCAAGCATTGGACGAGGCCTGTCGGAGTCTTTCTGATTTCGACCTGCAAGGTGCAGAGGAACCAGAACAGAGAATTGCTAAGCTGAGAGACTATGCCCGGCAGTCTCACAGCGAGATTGACAAGTTGAAGATAGAACACCAGCACCAGATCGCAGAACTTCAACTGCGCATCCCTCCTGAGACTCCACCAGAGGCCCGAGAACAGCGCCATAGGGACATCAATGCTTCAGCAGCAAAAATATCAAATAATACAGCCAGCGTCGCCAAATTGCTGGAAGACAGCATTGAAGCCTGGGCGAACCTCCAAGACCATCCAGATGTCGGTAAGATCCAAGAATCCATCAAGATACACCAGGCCGAATTAGATGCAGTCAGAATAGAAATCAAGACGCTGCCACCTATGCAGAAGATGGCTAAAGTGAAGCGCAGCAAGGAAATTCAGTAGGAAATTGAATCCTGCAGGACAAGGGTAACGCTGCTAGAGAATTCGCTCCAGCCCCTGGTTGATGAAGCATTGGAATTAAGTAATATTGCAGAAATCCAGCTCAAAGTTTTGAAGAGCTACGACAGTTTTGCGCAGGAACGGGCTAATACAGATTCATCTTCAGTGTTACAAGAGTTGGTGGAAAAGGAGAAAGCAGCTGATGACATACTACATAACCTCAACAGTCGCTTCAGCACCTTCGCGCAGAATATTTTCCCACCGGAGACGTCACAGGGTGTCCCGGGACGGGCCACTAGTGAGTCTTAGGGGCCTGTTGGGACGCATACTCCATGTTTGGGTAACTTCGCGGTTAATCAGAAAGTTTGTAAGCGGAGTTACGGGTCAAAATAGTCTTAGGGGTGTCGGGGGAAGTTAAAACTCCTTTTTTGTAATAAACCCTTGGTTGAAATCCAGGGTTTAGAGTTTTGGGTGCCCATGGTTTAAGACCATGGTTTTGTAAAAATGCGCAATATAAATAAGCGCTTGTATAAAGAAGATAGGTTAGGTTTTATGATGTAAGAAAGATTAAGGTAGAGCTAAGGTTGATTTTGTAAGGAAAGGTTAAGTCCCAGCTGTGTGCGTGGACGACCTCTGCAACTGTGTGCGCAGAGGGTTTTTGTAAAGAAGATTGAGGAAAGACCTGCAGCTGTGTGCGCAGGGGCCTGCTGCTGTGTGCGCGGCTTTTTAAGGACTGAAGGGATCTGCAGCTGAGTGCGCAGATCAAACTGTGGTTTTGTAGCAAGTTGAATAGAACACAGTTTGTGGACGTAGCCCCTACACTGGGGGTGAACCACGTTATATCCGGTGTTGTGGTTTCCTGTGCTATTTTTGTTTCTGTTGTCTTTTATGCATTAATAACTGTATACATCTAATAAGTTAGATCACTACTAATATTTAACTTCGCTGTGAATTCCCTGTAGTGGGTTGAGCAAGTCATGACTGTTTATTTATCTGCGAATTTGTATGTGAATGAATGGTAAAGCGTTATAATTATTGATTAATAAGGTTATTAAAGGCTAAGGTACAGTAATCCCCCTCTCTGCTTGTAGAAACCTGATCCTGTGGCATCCCATAGCTATTTCGGGTGAGACTGCAACCTGCGCGCAGGTTGTTGCTGAAAGGGCCAACACTGTGGGTCTTTTGTTGGTGCGACACTAAAGGATTAAACCTAGGTCTGCCCCATTTCCCAACATATATCCAGTACATAATCAAGAATATTCATTAACCACGATACATGAAAGAAGCTCAACACAATGTTGGAAGAAGAATTCTCTTTATTAACAATCAGTGAATGAGATAAGAATACAACCCATCTTCTGAGACAAGGACTCCTCTACAACCAAAGGACTTTGAGTTCTGCTGCTCCAAGAATTCTGAAGATATATCACCAGCATAAGTTTGCTCTCCCATCTTGATTGATTAATTCTCTCCCCAAGGCCTCTATTTATACTTTGGGAACTAGAGTGGTTTCGAAAGTTGAGGAGGTTGAAATAGTTAGGATAGTTAATGATTAGGGACCAACTAATCTCCATTAATCATGTTTTATATTTTCAAGGTCGAATCAAGATGTATGCGACTATTGATATAGGAAACTCGTGTATGACATGCAAGTTGCTTAAAGGAAACGCACATACACCGATGTACGCGGGTTGCAATGTAGATAGTCGCGTACAGTACGCGAGTTGTCAATGGAAAAGTCACGTACATACATGAGTTGCAATGAAGATAGTTGTGTACGCAACTCAACACTTCAAAAAATAATATGGCAAGCTGGTTCAAGGGTAAATGCATCCCAAGTAATGCCCATCTATAGTGTCTTGGCAAGCTTCAATCCTAAGATGTCCATTTGTGTAACAACATAAGGAATGTCGGCACTCGGACAAAGAAGTTCCATTTGGATTGATAATAGATGCCCCCTAATGTGTGAGCTCAGAGGGAAATGATGGCCGAAATACATTATAATCATTATCTTGGAGAACTTATAATTCCAATGGAGCATAGGTAGTACCTGAAACAAATACATAATAATGTCATATACAAATTCATATCTAAGGATGCTATGTTCAATATACTGGAACACTAGCTCCTTTACAATATTTGAGTACATCATATGGTACGGGTATAGAACCACGTGTATTACAAAGGTGGATCGAAGCCACAATATACAATAATGATGAGTCTTTAAAGATCTGGAAGCTGTGTAAGTGATCACAACATAATCTTGCGCAACTTAGTCCACAGATATGAACCTAGGGTCTTCGTCAAAAATCCCAAAGAACCAAGTACAATCCAAGCCATGTGAATAGATGTTATTGAATTCAAACATGGATAGGATTCAACAGTTTGTCAACCAATAGGTGATAATTGACAACTAAAGCAAAGGAGTTCACCAATAATGAAAGTGAATCCTAAGGTACGATCGTCAAAAAACTCTAGGCCTTTGTCATCAGGAAGTGATGATGCGAAACCATACTGTGATGAGGAAGGAAATAGATCCTCCAATGGACCACAAGAGTGACTAGGAACTGGGTAAAGGAAGGGAAACGTAAGTAATAATAGATAATACAATGATGGAATTAGGATATAGATCAAATACAGGGTTAAATCCTTCAACAGTGAGCACGACACAAAGATGACCCAAGGAAGATTTTAAATTTGGAGATAGTACAACTAGACTTATCTGCCATGTAGGATACATGACTAGATTCCCCAGGTATAACTGACAAGAGGAGCAGTAAGAAAATCTAAGTAATAGCTGAACTGAAAGTGAACACTGAGACATGAGTATCGGAAAAGACAGAGAGTGCTATGTTCAAGGAAGATATGCTGCCACTGACTAAGAACCAAAAGAAAACTTCTTCCATATCTTTCCTGTTAAATTTTAATGAGTCTAAGCAAATCAACTCAAGTCTCTCTTCATTTTTTGACAAGCTTGAAGAGAAGAGGGAATAGTGCTTGATAGTGTCATTGATTCATGGATTTTATGACCCCGAACTAGTACATGCTCACTTGGTATTTTTATGTTTAGAGAGTCTGAAAACTCTGAAGAAGACTCTAGAGGGGTCCTTTTTCATCCAATTTAGTCTCATGATGCCGAAAAAGTATAAAACATTCCACAAAAGAACTCTCTTAACTCCCATAGAAGAAAAGGTGAACCTTTTTCATACTTAGTCAGGGAGGTCCGAAAAAGGTTAAATTACCACCTACCCAACGCTCCTTCGAGAGAAAAATATAGCTTGATTTTTACAAGTACGAAGGAAAGCAAGATCATTCGGAAAGATCCATTTGAGTACGATAAATGGGGCTTACAACAATAAACTCGATGTTTAATGAGCATGACAAAGACATGAAGTACACTCGGAATATTTTTCATGTTTTGGTCCAAAGCATGAAAAAGAGAAAACTAAGCTCATACTGGGTGTTCCTTTTCCATAAATTCAGTCCCTCAGGTCCGAAAAAGTGATAAACCTGTACCTGAGAATACTCTTCTCAATTCCGTAGAAAAGAGAGTGATCCTTTCTCGTATTATTCCATATGGTCCGAGAAAGAGATAAACTACCACCAAAGCGGATGCCCATTCACATATTCTTAACAAGCTTGAATGGACAAGTTTACTTGGTATTCAAGTCTACTTTGAGGAGTTAGACCTGGGCCTAAAGAAACTCCATAAGAGTGGGGACTCTTATAAAGGGATAGCTTGTAAAAAGAGACCAAAATGAGGCTTAATTTGGAGTGAAAATTAGCTAAGAAGACTCCTCTGATCCTATGATAGCTGCAGCATGAGTATCGAAAGACAATAAGTAGGTTCTAAATGAGGATACTCATGAGAAAAAATTCCTATCCACAGAAGAACAATGGCATTAACGAGGAACTAATGGTTAAAAATATCATAGTCCGTGGTCAAAGTGTTGATGTTAGGATTACGATGGATTAGGTATAAATGCAAAATGTAGGTGAAAACATTAGAGGAAATTTCAAATAAAAATGGGCCTCCTAAAATGAACTAATAAAATAATAATTAAAATAATAAAATAATATTTATTAATTTTGCAGGAAGAAAAGAAAAAAACTACTTTTTTGTTTGTATTTTTGACATATCTCCTCATGTTTTTACTCAAATTTCAATCGGGATAGCTCGTTGGATGCGGAATTAAATTTCGCATCCAACGAGTACCCACTCAGCATACTTTTGACGGACCCCACTACCCCAAAAACAAGAGATACCTGAAAAATGGAATGATGTGATGATGTCATCATTCCATTTTTTCAGGTATCTCTTGTTTTTGGGGTAGCGGGGTCCGTCAAAAGTATGACGAGCGGGTACTCGTTGGATGCGGAATTTAATTCCGCATTCAACGAGCTCTCCTGATCGAAATTTGAGTAAAAACACAGGGAGATATGTCAAAAATACAAACAAAAAAAGTAGTTTTTTTTATGATACCTATCCCCAAATTTATATTAAAAAAGTGTTTAAGATCTATACGGTATTTCAAATTTAAAGCAATTTCATTGGCTAACACATGATGACATGGAATTTGAATAAAAGTTAAAAGGCCCATTTTGAGTTGAAATTTCCTCTAATGGACCAAAAAACCATCCTATATGAGCAAAAAAACAACTTTAAACGACCATAGACCTGTCACATTAAAGAAAAAGATATGGCATTAGTTTGATTTTATATAAAAAATATGAACTATAGGGAAAAACCCACTTTGAAGATAATTTTTCTATAAATAGTTCAAAATATAAATAAAAAAACTCACCATTTGATTTTTACCCATAATAGACAAGTTTTACCTCTAACTTTGATTGCCAAAAAAACAATTTTTTTTATGAATCTAATGGTTTAAAATGGCTTGTTTATCAAATTGAAATATGGTGCTTGAGTGGAGGGAGAGGGAACATGAAGACATGGACCAAGGAGCTCTACAAGATGCCCTCATGGTAAATGCTTTGTAGCAAAGTGGGTTATTGAAATTCTTCTGTACCTCACCTATGCGGTCAAATGTCCACTTATTAGAGTTTTTGATAAACTATTGGGATCACGATCTTGGTATGTTTGACCTTCAAGGTGAGTTTCTAGAGGTTACATTGGAAGATTTATATTTAATCTACGATTTATCATGGTGGGGAGCTCCGATGAACTTGGAAGGTAGCGGCAGAGGCGGAGACCTTCTAAGTGTATAGAACTACATAGATATATACTACGAGCCAGACACTCAAAAGAGGGGTAGCTGCATCCCTATTGTTCATATTCACAACTTTCCCTTACAGGTATTGGCGAGTACTATAGTGAGGGTTGCAAGGTCATCATCACTTCACCTTGCAACTCAGAACCAAATGAGACTTGCAGTGGACTATATACAGGGGACTCTATATGACTGGTGTTCAGGAGTAATCCTGATAATGAGGAAGAAACTCTCTGATTGCAAAAGAGGTAGGCAGAATGTTTTTGGTTATTCCAGCATATTGGTAGCCTTTTTCTTTAAGAGGGTTCCCAATTTGAGTCCTGCAGTACCATTACTAGTTCGTTCTCCCCATCAGCCTAGACTGCGCAGGTGCGGAGAGATCTTCCTTCGCCAAGGAGGCGGTGGATCGGTCCAGAGCGTATACGGCAATGACTTATACTTTTGGTGGGAGTGATAGTTACTAGCCTTGGAGAAATTTCCTTATGCTGGACTAGATTTTTGAGGTGATACCGACCTTGTCCTCCCTCTTGGAGGAGCATGGGGAGATTCAGGTATTTTTGTTTTCAAATTTCTAAAATTTTTATGATTTTTTTAATTATAAAGATATATACATATGTATAAGAATTTTTAATCCTCTTAAAATGTCAAAATGCAAATATTGGACTAGTTCGCCCTGCTGGGCATCCACGCATGTATGTGTGTCTTGTGTTGGGAGAGGACTAGGGTTTTATTAGGGTTGTTGAGGGAAAGCTGGCCAGGCTTACCCAGAGAGTACCTACCTTACGCATTGATCATATCCCTGCCGCCATGCAGGAGCTATTGTTTGGTATACAACCTGTCTAGATACACCTTATGAGGTGGGTAGAGAGAGCAATACTTGTGTATATTGATGCCGTTGAGGCTGCTGAAGCCAAGGAGGCTGAAGAATCCCGAGAGCAGGGTGGTCGGGGGGAACAGGGTGGTCAAGCTTAGACTTAGGAGCATTTTATGGACTTTGATCCATGTTTTGTATATTTTTTGTATATTATATAGTTATGACTAGATCTGAGGATCAGAAACTCGACCTATTTATATGGACAGATATTCACATATATTTATTTTGTTGGTTTATTTACAAGTGTTTTGTTATGTATCTGCTGTATATTTTTATGCAAAATGTGTTAAGTGCCAATCCAAGATATAATTAGCATATGCATCATTTAATGAATTTTGATTTCTTAGAATATGATTGAATATAATAAACTCAAAATTTCTTTCCAATAACCTAACTTGCAT
>LPNX010044565.1:133800-200069 GCA_001517045.1 Pseudotsuga menziesii
GTTGGATGTAGGATTTAATTCTGCATCCAACGAGTACCCACACTACATACTTTTGATGGACCCTGCTACCCCAAAAACAAGAAATATCTAAAAAGACATGGTGATGATGTCATCATCACATTTTTTCAAGTATTTCTTGTTTTTTGGGTAGAGGGGTCCATCAAAAGTATGCAGTGTGGGTACTCGTTGGATGTAGAATTAAATTTCGCATCCAAATATCACTCCCACTCAAAATTTGATTAAAAAATAGGGAGATATGTCAAAAATACAAACACAAAAAAGTAGTTTTTTCATTCTTCCTCTAAAATTAATAACTATTATTTTATTATTTTTCTTAGGAGGCCCATTTTAGACCCCAAATTTCCTTTAATGAACCCACTTCCCTTCATGTCGAAACACTACCACCTGAAAAATGATTGATGCAATAGCTGACATGGCATAAATCCAACTTCTCCCCAAAAGTAAGTTATAATCCAAATGTGCATCAATCACCTCTACCTCAATAGACACTGCTTTCCCTGCCAACTTAATTTCGAAAGCCGGTAGGATACCATGTGGACGAAATGACCTTCCATCGAAAGTAGTAAGTAGGGTGTTTGATGGAACCAGCTCAGGAGATCCAAGAGATTTCCAACAAGACAGGGACATGACACATGTAGAAGCACCCTCATTGATAGCTTCCCTTCCAATGGTTTCTCCACCATGGATGACATCTATCGATAAGGCTACATCATATGGCAGGAAAATTTTGACATCAGACAAATTAAATTTCTCCTTGAGGCTCGATGAGTCCATACTTCCTAAGGCTGCTAAGAGTGCATCCCGCTGGGCGGGAAAACTCTGTAAATCCCGCTGGGTGGGAAAACTCTGTAACACCTCTAAGGCCGACATTGCACAAGGAGTTTAGGCTAAATATTCAATGATAGAGTAGTTCGTTGCATCCCTAGCATTAGGATTGTGCAAGGTTTTGTTAAAGACACCTTTCGGTATCTTGGGCATAATTTCAGCAGGCTTCTCAATCATGAGAGGGTTGGAAGTTTCACCTATTGACTTACCCTTCTCCAAGGTATCTTTTTCATAGTTCTTGTTCTTGGTCTGTAGTAAACTCTTGGATCAAACTATGTTTATATAATCGGGGTCAGGAGCATTTGGGGTGCCCGCTACTGCACTTGAATATGAAGCATAATTATGTCCTTAGGGAAAAGGATCCTTTAGGACAGCCGGTTGTTGGCCTTTTAACAGCTTCTGAGCTTGTTCCATAAGGGACATAGATGCGTTAGTTGATCTTCATGGCACAACTTACATGGTAATTTCACCTTATTCTTTTCTTTTTTTTCCCCATCAGCATTGTTTGTGGGTTTTTGCTTGTTTTGGTTTCCCTCACCCTTTTTTCCTTTCTTTTTTTTCCCACTGGGCTACTGATTGTCCTTGTGAGAGGTTTGTGCAAAAAAAATTTCATTTTGGGGTGAGGGGGGAGCCTTTGGTGCCTATACTATAGAATGTTTAACAGACAGCCGATGGATTTGTTTAGCCAAAGATTCTACAATGGGAGAACTGACAGAACCGACCACACCATCGGCATGGGGTCCAGGATTAGGTTTATCTACATTGTGCGTTGGCCTTGGTGCCTCAGGGATAATTTCATATAAAATCCCAGACTAAGAATATATCAAATCTAGCTACTGGGCCCTAAGGATAGATTCTTCCTTGTTGGTCACTCCCAAAGTAGATACATCTTTAGATATATATGGCAATAGGGATTTAAGGAACCATTCTAATAAGAACTCGGGAGCAATAGTGGATTTGATAAGGCTATTCCATCTTCTCCACTCTTGGATGTGATTCAAAATATGAGTGGACTTGTCTTGCTGGAAGGTAGTCAACAAGTTTGTCCTGAAATCATATCGAATAGGAAGTTGGAAGTGACTAAGGAATACATTAGCCAAGTCCCAAAAACTATTAAACCCAGCAGAGGGAAATTCAATATACCATTTCACTGCAGTACTGGTTAAAGTTCTTTGGAACAGCCTCAACCAAACTGAATCTTCGTTCAGTGAGTTGGAAGAGCACCACAAATGGAAAGTGGTGACATGAGCTCCTGGATCACCACCAACTTTGCCTTCAAATTTTGGGATATTCGAGCACAGCTTGGTAGGAATGGGTGGCCATGAGGAGTTATGTCTCACTGAGTCATTCATTAGTTTTAACAAATTTGGAAAATTTAACGTTTCTAGGAAAGAGAGCTTGTGTCTAACCGGAGCACTAAATGTACCAGCTTGGGGATTAGAGGGACTTGCCCCCATATCCCCATATGTGAAGGTGGGGTTACCCCCTGTTGCCGGTTGTGAAGTGGCTGGGCTACTTTGGAAAGGATTCCATCCATAAGCCTATGGATTATTTATGTGCGGTGTAGTATATGAGGTTCTAGCTACGCCAGTCAAAACTGGGGTTTGGAATACAGGAGCAGGTATCCCTCCGTTGAACAACGAAAAAGGAGAGCTCATGAACGGAGCTAAAATCAGAGTTTGAAAACCTTGACCATAAGGATTAGGGTTTCTGAACTACACCCCTACATATGCGGGTGTCGGGACTACATATGGAGTGGATGGGGGAATGTGCTCCCATTCTAAGGAAAACCCTGGACAAAAGTCGAGGATTCTATAGGACCACTCTGAGCAGTGTGTGCAAAGGAAGTAGAAACTCTAGGTACCCTAGGAATCCCAGTGACCATACCACTAGAAGCACCTGCTAAACTTGTGGGATCCAGTGATTGAACCACTCAGCTAACTGGAGTTAACAGTGTAGTAGGTATACTTGTTTTAGGGGTACCTACTGTGGGAGGTGGCACCCCTGCAGCTAGAGAAGCTGAGGTGGAAGTAAAAGAACTTTCTCCTATAGTGGACATTATTTTTCCCAAAGGGACACCAATCACGGGTGGATTGAAAGGATGAACCTGAAGGATCACCGTATCGTTTAAGTCAGTTAGAGGTGAATTAAAATTCCTTGCAAACTCGTCAAGCTAAAAGTATTCTATCTCAACTGTGTTTAAATTAAAATGGTTTTCCCTAAGTTTTGGTTCACATGGAACTTCACTAACTCCTGTCGATTCAAAAGAGTCATCTGTGTCTAATCTCCGCCTTTGAGGGGGAGGTGGAGGTTCCAATGTGATAAGCGGAGGAAGGTTTTGCAACCTTCATGAACTTCTAATAGATTGGCCCTCCACGATTGTAAATTTAACTCTTCACACCCTAAGGTCAGCTAAAAACACAGACAAACCACAGAGCAATCACTACAAAATTTCCTAAAGTCTCAACAATCACAAGGGGTATAAGATATGCTTTCCTGAATAAATCTAAGAGACAATTTCTTGGTGTCCTTGAAGAGGTTCTTAGGCATAAATGGAGGAATCACCCACCACCCTCCTACACTTTCAACAAGGGTTACCTTCTAAGCCCGTCCAAGGTGAACTAGAAATAGCCTTCCGGTTTACCTGTTTATAAACCCTAGATGTCCAAGAGACTACATGCTACCTTAACTATATCAATAGTCTAGGGGGACAGTCGCAAGCCTAATTCCTACACATGGGCAGGGTAGAAAAGCTCAAAACTCTGTCTAAGAAAGAATCCCCAGATGCATAAAAACCTTGGTCTACATTTTGACAAGGAATCAGAGGGTTATCTCCTCAATCCAATGCCTCCATGCGGCCTCATGCTTAAATCCTGTTTGAGAGGAGTTTCCCTAGATGCTATCAACACAAAGAAGAATTTACCTATCGATTGGAAAACTACGTCTAAATTTAAGTACTTATGGGGAATTTTCACTTCCTATCCCACAAGTCTAGCCTAAGCTAGTAGGTGTATGACCCTATAAAACAAAACTTACTAATAAATTTTAAATTATAGCGTTCATTTTAAGGGTTTTTCTTAGTAAGAGGGAAAGTGGCGTGAATGACTATGATATTATAGACTCGATAAGAAAAGTAAAAAAGGTGTATAAAATGAATTCCAAAGAAAATTATAACTACTTAAAGCAAGCTTCTTTTTCTTTTCTTTTTTGTAAATATGAACTAATGAAAATGAAACTAGGAAAGAGAAAGCTAAGACTTATTTTTGTAATTTTTGAGATTTTATTCGAAAACTGGAAAAAAAACTACAATATGCAATTCAAATGTAAATGTTCCCAATGCTTTTCCTTTCACTTTTCAAACTCTTCAAAAATTACTATGAACCTAAATGCAAAAATTCTTGAGTATGATTGAATAATCAGACTATATAAAGCAAGCAAAATGAAGTATAGAAGACTTATAAGAACCAAAGATCAACCACCTAAGGAAAAAACTTGGTGAACACCTAGCTTGGGAAGAAACAATGAATGAAATCCACTGAAATCAATAAAAGGAAAGTGATAAACTGAAAATACTTGGAAATAGTACGAGGTACAAGGTATCTAGAACCCTAATCACCGATTCAGATACACAGCACTTGGACCTATCACCCAATAGGATAATCCACCTTAGATTGCTAAAAAGAAAGAAAATACAAACAACAAAAACTCAAGGGCTTAGTGAAAAGCACGAAGTATGGTTCACAGGGCTTTCAAACCTACAATGAAATGCCAGTACTAGAAGACCACAAAGCAAGGAAAAATCCAAAAAGGATAGGGACAAGCAACCCTACCCAAAATTAAGCTGCTAAGGTATGTACATGACTTTCTAGTTTAATAAACCATGCACTCTACGTGTCTGTTCAATATAGAAACCCGCGTATACAAGCCTCTATACACGACTGTGTAGCACAGTAACCCGTGTACAAGAGAACATTTTTTCAAAAAAGAAAAAAATTATGAAGGTCTCTAAAAAACNACCCCGCGTATACAAGCCTCTATACACGACTGTGTAGCACAGTAACCCGTGTACAAGAGAACATTTTTTCAAAAAAGAAAAAAATTATGAAGGTCTCTAAAAAACTACTCCAATTCCAAACAAATACATAAAACCACACATTGAATCAAAGCAAAGACTAGGCAAGGATCTATAGGACTAACCCACACCAGGCTGGACTCCCCAGTGGAGTTTCCAGTTCTGTTGTTCAGGATTAAGCACCCTTGTAACCTAGGGTATGGGGTTACCAAATTACTACTGACCTTGTACAAAATCAACTTTAACAAAGAACATAAAGGAAACAGGAAGAAAGTCTTGACTTACCCGATTACCGAGGGTTGATCCAAGCTTGATCTTCTTCCATTCCTCTTCTCTCCAAAGCTTCCAGGGATGCACCTCCTTCACCTGTAAAGAGAAAATTCTACAAGTACTATCTTATGCATGTATATATAAGAGGTTAGATAAACAATATATTCAATACATAATCAAGAATATTCATTAACCACGATACATGAAAGAGACTCAACACAATCTTGGAAGAAGAATCCTCTTTATTAACAATCAGTGAATGAGATAAGAGTACAACCCAGCTTCTGAGAGAAGGACTCCTCTACAACCATATGACTCTGAGTTCTACTGCTCCAAGACTTCTGAAGATATATCACTAGCATAACTTTGCTCTCCCTTCTTGATTGATTAATTCCCTCCCCAAGGCCTCTATTTATACTTTGGGAAATAGAGTGGTTTCGAAGGTTGAGGAGGTTGAAACAATTAGGATAGTTAATTATTAGGGCCCAAATAATATCCATTAATCGTGTTTTATATTTTTAAGGTCGAATCAAGATGTACGTGACTATTGATATAGGCAACCCACGTATGATACATGAGTTGCTTAAAGGAAACCCTCGTACAATGATGTACGCAGGTTGCAATGTAAATAGTCATGTACACTACGTGAGTTGTCAATGGAAATAGTCATGTACGTACGTGAGTTGCAATGAATATAGTCGTGTATGCAACTCAACACTTAGAAAAATAATATGGCAAGCTGGTTCAAGGGTAAATGCATCCCAAGTCATGCCCATCTATAGTGTTTTGGCAAACTTCAACCCTAAGATGTCCTTTTGTGTACCAACATAAGGAATGTCGACACTTGGATGGAGAAGTTCCATTTGGGTTGATAATAGTATGCCAAGGATTGGATTTCTTAGAAGCAGATATTTCTCCTAGTTTACATGATCTGTTGTTATGATGTCTTGTTCCCTATTGTCTGGTCTATGAAGAATTTGTGCCAAGATTTGCATATTGATGGCAAGGCAGCTGTGAATATGATGAAGTTGACTCTATTCATATAGTATTATATTATGCTGGTCTTCTATATTTACTTCACTCGCATTGTATTTTATGCTCTGATCACCATAACTGCATACCGGTATGCCTGGACTAGTGTCATGGATGGAGATTTGGAAACCCTTGCATTCTATGTGTTCACTGGTTATAGGTTCCATTTGATTGTGCACAATGCCTATTTTGTAATTGATGATGATGAAGAGGAGGTTGCGTCCCAAATAGTGACGCTGGAAGATGACTTTGAGTTGTAAGAAGGCGGCATCTAATGGATCCCTTGGGGTTATAACTTAGGAATAGGATGATGATATCATTTTGGGTACTAGTTGCTGTGAGAGTGCCAAATAATATTGGAATTAATCATAGCACAGAGGGATTAACAGTGGGGTGAATCTTCTTTAAATGAAGCTTGATCTTCTTGGTCTTTTTTTTGGACTGTATGAATAGGTCTCAAGGTACATTTCAATAGGCCAATTTAATATTGTAATGTTCTTTTTCTTGTTATTTTTGTAATTGGAACAGTTTCTCTTTGGTGTGATAGGATGAAATAAAAGTACATGTGGCCTTAGAAGTTAGTTCTAAGTTGTTTTGTTTGTATCAAAATGTAAGCAGTTTTGTGCCATCCATAATACAAAATAAATTTTTTTGAAAAAAAAAAATCTATGTCTATCCCAAATTTTTTCAATTTATTGTTTTTGAGTTTAATTGATATTCGAATGATAAAATTTTATCCCTAGAATGATGAAATTGCTTCAGAAATAAGATTTTTCGGTTGAATTTGATCACCCTTTTTTTTAATGAAAATTTGTGTACCCTAGAACTCTGAAATTGCTTCAGAAATTGCTCAAATGCAAGCTAAAGATGATGCTAACTTGGAAAAAGGATTATCCAAGTATTCTGGTGAACAAACACTTATAAAAAAGAGTATGGATAGCCCCATCATTTTTTTTCATTGTTAATGTTTTGGCTTGAGTTCTTAATTTCCAATCTGATGTACTTAATTTCCTCCTCTTTCAGTATCTGGTAGGTCTTTTCGTCAGCCTCTAGAGCTTGTGATTTGCTCTGAGATCTTGTGATTTGAAACCTAGTTTTTGAGTTCTCTAGTGTTCAACATTTGGAATTAACTCGTAAATATTCTTTCTTCAGCTACGAGAGCCCATGATTTGCTAGGAGATCATGTTGTTTTAAGGTTTCAAATTCCTTCCCATGGAGTGCCTTCTTTGTTGTTCTACATTTATGGGTAAGAACTCTTTGGACTTTCAAGATCTATAATTTGAGCCATGTTTTACTATTTTATGTTTAGAGCCATGTTTTACTATAATTTGAGCCATGTTTTATCTATAAGTCAAGATTCATTCAATAGATATTGATTCCTCAATGAATTTAATTATCCCTACTATGAATATACACAAGCTTAAGAAGCATTATGTGCCTAGAAGTGCAGAGTTAAATGCAATCTATATCTTGGGATAAACGTTCTTTTAGTATACAAGGAATCTCATAAAACAACATATTTGAGTATATATTTCATTTAATGCAGCAGTGCTGAGTGCTTATTATTTTCCCTCAAGAATTGGTCTCTTGTATCATGACTTGAAAAGAGTGAACTCACTTAGGCAACATGTATCCAGGAAGTCTCAACTTTTCGCAATTTTCAAACTTAAAGAACTTAAGCAATAGTCTGTTGCGTTTTTCTTTTTAAAAATGAAACACATGAACTTGACAGTGTTGTGATTCCCAATGTACTAATTGAACCTTTCCAAGCCAAGTTTATTTGCAATCAGGTAAAGAGCAGGGATAATTTGGAAATAGGTAGTGTACATGTCCCAAAACCCAAGATTGGACATGTTATTAAATTTTTTATCTGTTACAGGTTCAACTTGCAATGTTTGTTTATTTGGTGGTTTCAGTGTATCATTGTTAGCTTGTTGCTTGTCTTTGCATTTTCTAGCCACTAAATTCTTAACATTCTCCCTTTCCTTGTCTCCATGTTTCTATCCATGTATTAATTAGAATTTCCCTAGAATTCCCTTCAATTTTTTGAAAGAAATCTCCTATCTTGTTCTATGGTATGCTTATATATTGATTTTACTCATCAATGAAAAGCCCTTGTTGTTTATCAACGATTGATATCTGGCAATTACATGGTGACCCTTGCACATAGTGAGGATTCTTACTTGGTGTGTTTCATTGTGTGGGTTTTATGTTGAAATGGGACATGTGGAACTACTAATCCAAGATTGCACCGTCATAATGGTCTGGTTTTTCCCAAACCTCTTATGTTAAAGTGAGGCATTACTTTCACTTAAAATTTTGTTTCTTCTTGAGATGCATTTCAGGCATGACCAGAGGAACTCATGGAGAATCCAAGTTCAGTGGATTCCACTACAAAGTCAAAGGCCTTCCACAACACGTTTTGATTATGCTCAAATTTTCTAGTATGCTTGTGTCTTATGGGTTGTGATGTATGTCCTTATCTCTCTTCTGTCATCGAATTCCATTGCCAAGCTTATGAAACCCTAATTTGTGTTTTTGGCCTCATGTAAATGCTGTGAAATTGGGGAAACTTTGTTTCTTATGTGTCTTTTTCCAAAAAAAAGGTCTTTTCCTCCTTAGGCACTTGTTATGTTCACCATTCTTTTTCTCTTTTGTGTCGTATTGGAAGAATCCAAGAATCTACTAAAGGCAGAGTAGGTGTAGTAGGAGGGCATCTATTTTCTCAAGTGCATCTCAATCTCATGGTCATGTGTAAATGAATACACAAGGACACCAAAATGGTCGTGTTTATTGCTCTGTGTTTTATTTTCAAACGTTGGTCTGGTGCATTCCCAAATCAAGAAGAGCAAAAAAGGCTACAGCATTTGTCCTCCAAAGTTGTGCTTATACTAAATAGTTGGGTCAAATATTTTATCCTTGTGCTTAAGATTTTCCTGATGCAATAGGAGTTGCATTGTTTGATTTTGACCCATAGAAGAATTACTCTTTTTTATGTTGTTATTCTATATTAAAATACAATGAACTATAGATGTTGGTAGTTGGTATTTTTGTCCATTCATCCTGGTATTTTGTTTCATGGGTTCTGTTGTCTAGTATGCCTCAATGTGTGGAGCTCAGTCAAACGTTTTTGTTTGGTTCTTCCCTCTAGTATGATTCAATGCATGGAGCTCAGTCAAACATTTTTTTTTGTTTCTAAACTTGTGTATTTGTTGTTTGCAGTGGATGATTTTAAATTTTCAATCAGCTGTAAAGATCACAAATTAACTTTTAGCCTTTTTTTTTCATTTCTATGAGTCATTATTTCCAAAACTTAATCCAATTGAAGTGTCATTTCCCTATTAGGCATTATTATTAATACCAATTTTATTTTCACCTATAAATGTTTTGTTAGAACAATAATCCATCATTTGTACCTTCATTACACTAATTAGTAAATTTTATTTCTTTTTAAGCTTTATTACACTATGAGGTGGACTAGGGGTGCTTAGTTGGACATATGCCATGACAAATTGGGGCTTTCACACCCACATGGGAACTCCAGCTCAATGAACCAGCCACATGTGTGCCTCCATCATTGCTGGTGAGCTCCCATACATTGGATGTGGTCAACTAAGTTGACTTGGAGCGCTAGAGTAGTCAGCTAAGTTGACTTGTACTCTCTTTAAACATTGAAATCATTTTTCAAAATTTTTATTTGGATTTTAACAGGGAAATGGCCAACTTCCTTACTTCACCATCCCTTTTCACTGGCCATGTGTCCACCTTCTTACCCTTGCATTTACAGAAGCATTTACAAAAATATTTTTTTTTTATGTCAATGTTGAGAGTTGAAAATAAGCAAGTAGGTTCTTGAACTACCTTTTTTTTTGTTCTTTCTTTTTTCGGTATGAAAGGAATAATATATTTCTATATTAACCCTCCTGAAGGAGTTATCGGAATATGTACAAAAAGGTGGCATAATGCCTTCACCACTTCTTATTATGGGTTGTAAGTACTTGTCTAGAAAACTCCCAGAGTAAACAAAATTGGCATGATAGATGCCATTGTCATATACATATCTATCTATGTAGAACATACCATCTAAAGCAAAATAAGTTTTCTTCATATTTAAGCTTCAGAGATATACAAAACTATGATAGAATTAATAAAACTGACTCTACTTATTTGCTGGATCTGAATGCTCATTTGTTTGTTGATTTGCTGCCTTTTTATCACTCACATCCTGGGCCGCCTTTGCTTCATTGTAAGCTAGTGGTTTATGCTTGATCATGTACTTTACCAGAATGTCCATATTTTGTAGTGTCATGTCCCCTCAAATTGACCATTAAAAAATGTTGGCCATGCTAAGTTCCTAGGGGCTCAAAATTGATATTAATTATTCCTCATCAGATAAATTTTGCTAATAATTGTTTTAAGGCATGTATTTAATTTTATCTCAGCAATTTTATTGATTATGCGCAATAATGATGTGGAATTAAGGATGCCATGTCAGGAGGGCACAATTGGGAAAGCTAGTCAACTTGCCTTGGTAAAAATAAGAAAGTCCATGACAAAAGCAAATAGGAGAATAAATGGAAGTTTCCTAAAAGCAGGAAAGTTTTTGAAGGAAAGAAAAAGTTTCCTTATGACCCAGGAAAAGAAAAAGCTGTCATAACTCAAAAGAGGCATATTTTGACTAAGGGAGGGCGCAGTTTCTAATTGTGAAGGATGATTTGGACTTGGAAACAATTCCACAGGATCCTACTTTCCTAATTTCCTAAAGGGGGCACTTTTGTGGCTAGGGTTAGGTCACCCATGGGGTTGAATTTCTCTCACAGGTCACCATTGGCCTCAACTTACTAAGTAGGTCATCCAGAATTCTATAAAAGGTGAATTCAAGCCCATTGATTCAGTTTGGATAATTTGATATTGTGTTTATGATATGATCCATATTTATGCAGGAACACAACAGAATACACAAATAACCATAGAAACAAATATGCAGCAGAAATAACACTTCATTTCATCAATCAATAACTGAAAATTGTTTACATACAGAATGGAAATAAACTAGCTAGAGTGCTGGTAGCTTATCTCTGAGAAGAGATGTGGCGGCTACATACCTTTGAACTCCGTGTTCCAATGAGGCTCGAAGGCCTATATATTATTGAGAAACAATGGAAACACTACACATCTAAAAAACTAACCCTAGGAGTTGAAACACCTTAATGTGGGTCTCGTTGGGTAACTTGGTACATCAAGTTCCTGGGGTCGTAACTGTAGCATACTACCTCCGTTTGACGCGCATGATATATCGTTAGAAATATATGTTTAAGGACTACATCCATAAACAACAAATATCAATTCTAGAATAGACTCATATTTACCAAACCATTCAATGCCAAAAAAACGTCGTTTAGGGCCTCAAAACAGCTCCAGACGTTTAGGACCTGAAAACTACCAAAAATAGTAAATTGTGCTACAATTAAGGAAACTAGAAAACTGAAAGAAACAATGGTGGGGGTCCAAGAGGAATAGGTGGGTGGCCACCAATATCCTCCTGGATCATTCCTCCCCCCTTAGGAAGCAATGGTCCCCATTTCGTTGAGTTCCTGCATGAGATGAGGAAACTTCTATTGAACTTGGTCCTTGGTGAGCCACTTTCCCCGGTGAAGGAGTTGGCTTGCTTTGACAACTCGATATAGTTGGATCTTTTGCTGGTAGGTATTCTTCATCTGTGTGTCCATAATCTGATCAGCGGTGGCTTGTTCCATGCAATCGGGGTTTAGCTCTGTTGGTGTGAGTTGTTCTGCCACATCTGCTGTGTCCACTAGAGGTGGAAAGTAGGGCCAAAGGCGGTCCACATTGAACACTAGGTGTAGACCAAGGAATGGTGGAATACTGAGCTCGAATGCATTGTCCTTGACAGCCTTGGTGATGGTGTATGGCCCATATCGGAGTGGGTGAAGCTTGCGGTGGGGTACATCGAGGTGCTCCTTCTGCAAATGTAGCCACACTTTGTCTCCCACCTGGAAGTTGTGTTGCACCCAATGCTGATCATGTCACTACTTGTACTTAGCATTGGATCTATCCAATATATCATGAACCTGTTGGTGAATGTGCTGAATGCGCTCAATGAAGTTGTTTGCCTTGGAGACTTGAGACTGGATATGAGCTGAATCAGCTTAAGTAGCTGCAAATGGCATGGCTATGTCAATGGGACATAGTGGATGGAATCCCAAGCCCACCTGAAAGGGGATGTGGTTGGTTGAGCTGTGGAGGGCCCGATTATAGATGTGTTGTACATAGGGGAGGCTCTCATCCCATGTGCGTGGATGCTTTGAGTTGTACATGCGCAAAATGTGTACGATCATCCTGTTGACGACCTATGTCTGGCCATCAGTCTGGGGATGGAAAGTTGTGGACTTTGTGAGCTTGGTGTCTAGCATTGACCATAGGATAGACCAGAATGTACTAAGGAACCTGCTGTCCTGGTCTGATATTATAGACTGTCGAATCCCAAAATGTACCCACACTCATTCAAAGAAGAGTTTAGTAGTGGCTTCTGCTGTGATATTCTTCTTCTAGGCCGCCATTATGACCATCTTTGAGAATCTGTCAACGACCACAAACACACAGTCATTGCCGTGCTTAGTAAGGCCTGACACGTAATCCATGGAGATGGATTCCCAAGGTTGAATAGGGGTAGGCAACGAAGTATAGAGGCCTTGCTTCTTGATGGATGGTTTGGCAATGGCACAGGCAGTGCAGGATCGGATGTACTTCCCAATGTCCAGTCAAAGGTTCAGCCAATAGAAATACTTCTGTAGTACTACCACTGTTTTCTTGACCATGAAATTCCCAACGACCCGACTATAGTGCGCTTCCCAAATCATCTTGGCATGCTCGCTTGAAGGAACACAAAGGTGTCCCATGTGACACAGTAGTACATCCTGGAGGTGAAATTTTGGAACTTGGTTTCCCTCCAAGAGCATCTAGTATGTGTGGCTGAATTTTGGATCGCTCTTGTAGAGAAGCAGCCAATGAGAAGTATCGTGCCCACAAGAGTTGAGCACGGTCATTATCGCCACGATCGGTGGTCGGCTGAGGAAGTCTACAACATTATTGGTGCTCCCCTTCTTGTACTTGATGTTCAAATGAAACTATTGTAGATAAGTGGACCACTTCTGATGGCGATTGTTCTGTAACTTCCCTTGTGTCTCCATGAACTACAGGGGTCGGTGGTCTGTGTGGATGATCGTTTCCTTCCCCAAAATGTAATGCTTCCATTGTCGGCAAGCTTGTACAATGGAATACATCTCTTTGTCATAAGTGGGATATTTGCGGATAGTGTCGAAAAGTGTCTCACTGTAATATGCCACTAGATGCCCTTGTTGAGTAAGGACTACCCCAATAGCATAGTCAGAGGCATCTGTCTCGATCTCAAATGGTTGTTGCAAGACTAGTAATGTGAGCACTGGGGCACAACATAGGCGATGTTTCAATTCTGCAAACGCCTTCTATTGAGTTTCCGACCAAAAGAATTTTGCTTTTTCTCCTCCCTTGGTGACTTGACTCAAGGGCCAAGTGATATGAGAGAATCCCAACACGAACCTGCGGTAGAAATTAGTAAGGCCCAGAAAGCTGCGAAGCTCTATTAGAGTAGTTGGGACTGGCCAATCCCAAATGACTTGGATATTGGTTGGATCCACATGTACCCTAGATTCATCAATAATGTATCCTAGATACTGAACCTAGGTCATGCCAAAAGTGCACTTGTCCAAATTGGCACACAACTTGTGCTACCACAATGTTTGGAGGACATGTCGGATGTGGTGGAGGTGCGCTTCCCAAGTTTGGCTGAAGATCAGGATGTCATCCAAGTACACTACTACAAATGATTCAATGAATGGCTGCAAGATGTTGTCCATCAGTCTCATGAAGGTTACAGGGGCAATTGTCAGCCCAAAAGGCATGACCAACCATTTGAAAAGGCCCTCCTTGGCTTTGAAGGTAGTATTCCACACATCGGTCGATTCGATCGGTACCTGGTGATACCAGGAATTTAAGTTGATCTTGCTAAAATATTTCTCCCCTTTAAGCTGGTCCAGGAGGTCATCAATCCGTGGGATTGGGTACCTATTTCAGACAGTGATCTTGTTCAGCACCCGATAGTCAATACAGAGTCTCCAAGTCCCATCCTTCTTCTATACCAACATGATCGGGCTCCCACAGGGTGATGAAATTGGTCTGATGTGACCCTTCTGTAGCAGCTCCTAAATTTGCCTCTTGATTTCATCATTCTCTAGAATAGAACAACGATAGATCAATCCATTAGGCAGCAACGCACCTGGGGTCATATCGATGGGGTGCTTGACCTGACAATGGAGAGGCACCCCGGTGGGTGAGGTGAATATGTCCTGTTACTCCTCCACAACCTTGTCCATTTGTTGTTGTTGTGCAGAGGGGCCCTATCTAGAGGTTGTGGCAATGATATTCTTCTTTCCCTGAGGGAGGATCATCAAGAAAACATACTGCCTGGTTTTGGAAATGAGCTTACTGCATTGTTTTGCAGTAACCAAAGAGATAGTGGCAGGGGGTGGTACCTTTGGTATTCTGTACAAATTATTTCCCAACGAAATAATAACAACGCGAGGCCGGGACTCATACACAGCATGTTGCTTCCATAAGTATGGTTGAACTAATAATACATCACAAACATCAAGAGGAGAAATATCACATAATACCTCATCAGTGAAGGGCTTGATGCTGTAGGGAAGTCGGCACTGCTGGCTGACACGTAGATCTCATCCTTGGTGAAGCCACCCGATGGTGTATGACTATAGGTGTGTTGTGGTTGACAAACCCAATCGCTTCATGACATCTGCTGAAATCAGGTTCTTTTGGCTCCCACTGTCGACAATGAACTATAGCGGGAACCCTTTACCCACATCTGGGAGTGGAAAATATGCTCCTCCTCCTCTGAATCTTCTGGTTCTTCCTTTTGGATCTTCGTGGTGGAAATGGTGGTGTTTGGCTCTGCATCGATAATCTTATTCCCTCTGTCATTCCCCTTCTCAGGTTTTGATTCAGTGTCAGAGTATGCATCTAATTCAGAAGCCTTTATCTCGGCCACTAGTGACTGCTTAGCTCGACACTCACTTGTGTTGTGAGTGGGGCTCTTATGGAACTCGCGCCACTTTCCTACTTCCTTCTTCGGCTTTATAGTGTTGCTCTTTGCTTGCGACTTTGGCAAGTTTTCTTGAGTTGCCATGCCTTGGTTGTGTCCATGGTTCTGTGGTTTGGGGGCACCTTTCCCTTGCTTCTAATTCGCAGATCCAAAGTCTTTCTTTTTTTGTTTGAATTTTTGCTCAATTTTGGCAGTGTACTGATATGCCATACCAAGCGAGGAGATGTCGAGGAACTCCATTTCCTCCTGAATATATTTGTGCAGACAACTGTGGTACTTCAGCACCAAATGTTTCTCTGAATCTTTGATACCCAATTTGGTGCGCAGGGTATGGAACAGATTCGTCAGCTCATGCACATCTTGATCTATTTGCTGCCACAATGTAGTCCATTTGGATGTACTTGTCCTCATAGCTCCCCACCGGATAATATTGTCCCTTTATGGCATCTCAGAAAGAATTCCAAGTGGGTACGATAGAGAACAGAGAGGGTTCCTCGTCATCCTTTCTCTCACAGTAGGTTTCCCACCAGTCCTTGACATGGTGGGAAACCATAAATATCAAATGTTGAGTCTGGAACAAATTCATATTTTCTTGACCATTCGATGCCAAAAAAACGTCGTTTAGGGCCTCAAAACGACTCCAAAAGTTTAGAACCCGAAGACTGCCAAAAATAGTAAATTGTGCTACAATTAAGGAAACTAGAAAAATGAAAGAAACAATGGTGGGGGTCCTAGAGGAATAGGTGGGTGGCCACCAATATCCTCCTATATCATGCTATGTGAGCATATTCTCTGAGTGTTGTGCCTCAGACCATTGGGTGATGATCCCCAAACCCCTCCTCCCTTCTCTTCCATTTCCCTTTCTATCTATTGCAAGTCTATGGAGCACTAATGCCAGCCAATGAATATTATCACAAAAGTATGTTACAGCCTCTATCAATTTCAGGTCGACCTCCAATGAATCCCATGCTCCACTTATGCTCACAACCCCTTGTTGGTCATGATTTGGGCCTCTTGCCCCTTAATTTTGGAATCCTCTTTGTAATGGTCAGTAAATAACGTTATTTCTGATATGTAGTGTTAATATATTCTGAACATTACATTTATCAGGTTGATATATCTCATACCTTGAATAATATTATCTTAGTTTCTTAAAAAGATCATATTTTATTAGTATATGGGGGGATTGAGTAAATATGAGTATTGTAATGAATATTTCATGATGGGGAAGGGATTGAAATAAGTATTCATGTTCATAGAGCTCATATTTATATATATTATAAATCTCATGTTTCAAAAAATTGTATTTAAGATGATTTAATGGTTTTTTAAAGACCCCAGCTAGATTACTAGTTTTTAATAACTAGTTTTACTGAAATTTAAGCAAAATAGGTTCTGTAAACTCAAAATGAGATCTGTCAGTTATTGTAGGTCCATAACAGGCCTACCTTCCCATATAAGTATATAAAACCATTTTTTGTTTGGTTTGTACCACCCTTTTTCATCCTCCTCTGCGTAGGGTTTCTCTTGACCAAAATTGCTAGAAATCCCCAAATTCACCCAAAACATCTCAAAATTTCCAGAACCTCAGAAAAATGTCCAAATAAATTTTTATATATTAAATTAAGGCTTTAAAAAACCTATTCAAGTTTCCCTAAGCCTCTGGTTGAAACAGGTAGAACTACTCTCCTTAGTTGCATAGTTTGGCTGCCCAGAAGCGTGGTAGTAGGTTTTCGCGACGCAAACTATGAAACCTAAATGGAACCAGATATAAATGTGTTAGGGAAGAGGAAATTCAATGTATAACATCTATTTTTTTTCTTCCCACTGATCACTCTTGTCCTATGCAAAATCTCCTAGAAGAAACCCTTGTTTTTGCCAATCCGAGAAGGCTATGTGTGAACCCATTAAATTTCAGAATTATTTAAAAAAAATTACAGAATTAAAGTGTTTAGGTCTATAAACCAGACCTAGGATATTACAGTGCTATCAAATCTCTTTCCTTGGATCATCTTGTGGAAATAAATCTCTCATTGAATAAATTTGCAGCCATGTCATACAATGGGGATGACTATGATGAGCAGTATGAAGAATGTTGTAGAAGATATGAAGAAGAAGAAATCCTCTATGTTGATGGATGCCTACCAAGAAATGAATATGATGAAAACTATTGGACATCAAAAGGGGAATATATCAGATCTGACTCTCCAATGGTTAAGAAAAACTTGACAGAGATTATTGAAGCATGTGAGAACATGTCTCACTACTACGGGGACTATCTAAATTTGGGTAGGGATATTTGTGCAAATTTTTTTTTAGAGATTATATTTATTTCAAGTATGGATTCTGGACCAAGCATGATTATGAGCATTCTTTCAAGAGTAGCAAGCTATCCATAGAGGAACCAAGTTGTTCCAACTCTCTGAGAAAAGAAGAAGGAGACAGAACCAAAGGTGAAGATTCCATCAAGCCATTGGCATGTTCGAGATTTAAGAGTTTGTCTGGTTTTTATTCAAATAGATCTTCTAAATATTGTGACATGAGTACCACTAAAGATGAAGTAGCTTTAATTTCCTTTAATAAGAAGAGAAACAAAGTGGAGACAGAGATCCAAGAGGTGAAGTACAAATCAACACAAGGTGGTTGCATAAGAGAAGGGGTTGAAGAGGAATGCAATTCAAGTTTCTTGGTGGGTGATATCCGGATCACTGCTCAAGGTTTTGGATCATGTATGGGTGGTGAGACATATTTTGGATCAGATCCAAAAGAGGTACACAAATCAGATTTACTGTCACCTTCTGAGCCACATAATGAAGATGAAAACAAGGCTACACTGCTTGGGTGTGAGGCAAAAATTTTGGTGGAAGAGCAGGCCACCATAGTATCCGTACAGGAAGATGGTAATGTTAAGAACGTCGATAATAAATGTTTTGATTTTTGTAGCATCCCTATACACCTGCAACCATCTGATCCATGTAAAGATAAAAATTATTCCTTTGCATTTGAGGACTACAAAAGGAAGGCCAATTGTGAGGGAGATAAATTCAGTCTTATTTTCCCTGTTGGTGATTACAGAATCAATGCAAAGAAGGGTGATATTTTCAATTATGATAATATGGTGAAGGAATATTTTGGATCAGATCGAAAAGAAGAGGAAATATTATATTTGAATTCATTATTTGAATTTCCCAATGAAGTGGAAGACAAGCCCCCACCAGCTTGGTGTGAACTAGGAAATTTGAAGGAGAAAAATCTGGTACAAAAGGATGCAAAAGGTTATGAATTTTGGACTCTCTTGCAGCATGATGAAGTTGCATCCAAATCAGAGGAGAGGATTGAACTCATTGAGAATCCCAATCCCACTATCACCATTGTGGAGATCTATGAGCCATCTAGTCTTGCAGGTGGGAAAGCAGAAAGAAAGATTCATAAAGAGAAGTACAAGTCACAACAAGAATATTGCAGGAAAGAAGAAGGGGGTGATTTTCCTCAAGAGCCCCACTCATTTCCTTGGCCTTTGAAAATGGATGAAAAGAATATTCAAAATAATTTACACCTTCTCCAAGACACACATTCTTCAGTGGCACACCAGTGTTGGATAACTGCTTCATTGGAAGATCAATCTTCTCTTGAATCCAAGGAGGAGATGCAGAAGGCATTATCTACAATACAAGGAGAATTCTTAAAATTGCTTTTTGATAGAGATGATTTGATTGAGGTAGCTGATGTGTTGCATGGAGCATCCTTGAAGGATGGAGAATAAATTTGCAAGCTCACACAAGATTTATTGACCACTCAAGATTCCTTGAAGAGCGCTCAATGTGCAATCCAAGAATCCAAGATGGATATAGAGAAACTTCATGAGAAGTTGAAAAGTTATTACCTACCCTCCTACACACCATTCAGCCATATTCACAAGGATGATTGCGTTCTTGAACAGAGGGAGGAATCTCATGAGATGGTGGATCATGAGATGCACTTAGATTTGCAGGTGCTTGTAGCTATGAGGAAGAGAATATTAGCCAAGCACTCAATGAGGTTGAGAGGAAGGATGAGGTTTTCTTCTCTACCATAAAGATGGCTGATCACATTACTTATGGATCAGCAAATAAAATTACTTATTCATCC
The DNA here is from genome assembly GCA_001517045.1 of Pseudotsuga menziesii. Classification (NCBI taxonomy): domain Eukaryota; kingdom Viridiplantae; phylum Streptophyta; class Pinopsida; order Pinales; family Pinaceae; genus Pseudotsuga; species Pseudotsuga menziesii. Next base: position 153,321 of record LPNX010044565.1, read on the forward strand.
ATTGATTGGGTGGATAGAGACACCTTTAAAGTCAAGAGGGTGGGAGATGAAGAATTTAATTTCTGCAATAAAGTTTTTGTTGTGACCAACATTGCCTTGGAATGTGGGAAGCCACATAGATTTAATTTGTAGCAATTGGATACATTCCATACACATGCACATGAGGTGCATTCTGATTTTTTTGTGCTTGAGGACTGTACAGACAAGTTTGATGAGAACCAAGCACTTGGTCTTTTACATAAAAAATTGGAATTGTTTCCTGAAAAGAATCTCTTCCCCATGGGAGATTCATATGAGGATGAATATGGGGCAGCCATAATTTGGGTGGATAAATATTGCAGAGATATGATTCATAGTTCTACCCACACTTCTATTTCAGCCTCATCAAGAAAGAATGCAATTTGGGAGAAGAAATTTTCCTTGGTGGTGCAACAAGAAGAGTTAGAGGCTTTCCTAGTTGTTCATGATGACTTGTGGAATGCACCATCACCCTCACATCAGCCACATAGGAACATATTGATGTAACTTGATGCCATTCAACAACATGTGGATTGGGTGGAAGATTACATGTCACACATGGAGTCTTCTTACAAGAAAATTTCTGCTCATGAGAAGTGGAAGGCAGCTGAGCAATCAAACTGCTGAGAGGAATTGATGAGAAAAACATCTTGCATCAAGTGGTCTTGGTGGAGGAAATACACACAGTTGGATGGATTCTTGTACCCTATGACCAGTGGCAGAGAGTTGAGCCATTGGAAGTGTTCACATGGAACTTTTGGTTGGAGTGTTAGTACCCTCTCAGATTGGATGATGGGACACTTAATTATTTTCCCTGCTTGCATTTGTGGAGATAATTGTGATGCATCATCTTAATGTGAGCAGTTTGGGCATCCTTGTTGCTTGAATGATGCCTATACTCATTGGGGTTGGACATGGGACTCACACCTATGTATTTGTAGCAACATAATTTTGAGATTCAATGCTGATGTTCATCAAGCACATAAGGAACTTTATGTTTGGTGGGGAAGTCTGAAAAATTTCCAACTTTGAATTGAGAATTTCCAGTTTTTAGTGCCATGGTATGATTTCTACAGCATGAATGTCATTTCCTGTGATGATAAATTTGTATGGTGGATTCTAATGTTTGGATACTTACAGTTGAGGAAATGGGACTAGAAATAAATTTTCCTGATAAGTTGTGTGGGAAGGCATTCTCACTGAAGGGGTGCAATGCAAGCAATGGGACCCTAGCATTGCTTGTTTTGGAGAAACTTTATAGGATGGATTGACAGAGAAAGTCAACCTTTTTGCAAAATGGATTCATGCTCCATTTATCCTACATGGTGAACAAATTTGCAGCACTTTGGAGTGCTTCTTCTTCAGGACACGCATATTTTGGAGGGGAGGACTGTCATGTCCCCTCAAATTGACCATTAAAAAAAGTTGACCATGCTAAGTTCCTAGGGGCTCAAAATTGATATTAATTATTCCTCATAGGACAAATTTTGCTAGTAATTGTTTTAAGACATGTATTTAATTTTATCTCAGCAATTTTATTTATTATGCACAATATTGATGTCGAATTAAGGCTGCCATGTCAGAAGGGAACAATGGGGAAAGCTAGTAAACATACCTTGGTAAAAATAAGAAAGTCCATGACAAAAGAAAATAGGAGAATAAATGGAAGTTTCCTAAAAGCAGTAAAAAGCAGACAGAGGGAAAAGCAAGAAAGTTTTTTAAGGAAAGAAAAAGTTTCCTTATGACCCAGGAAAAGCAAAAAGATGTCATAACTCAAAAGATGCATATTTTGACTAAGGGAGGGCGCAGTTTGTAATTGTGAAGGATGATTTGAACTCAAAAAAAATTCCACATGGTCCTACTTTCCTAATTGCCTAAAGGGGGCGCTTTTGTGGCTAGGGTTAGGTCACCCATTGGGTTGACTTGCTCTCACAGGTCACCATTGGCCTCAACTTACTAAGTAGGTCATCCAGAATTCTATAAAAGGTGAATTCAAGCCCATTGATTCAGTTTGTATAATTTTATATTGTGTTTATGCTATGTGAGCATATTCTCCGAGTGTTGTGCCTCAGACCATTGGCTGATGATCCCCAAACCCCTCCTCCCTTCTTTTTCATTTCCCTTTATTTCTATTGCAGGTCTATGGAGCGCTAATGCCAGACAATTAAGATTATTACATAAGTATATTACAGCCTATATCAATTTAAGGTTGAGCTCCAGTGAATTCCATGCTTCACTTATGCTCACAACCCCTTGCTGGTCATGATTTGGGTCTCTTGCCCCTTAATTTTGGAAGCCTCTTTATAATGGTCAGTCAATAATGTTATTTATATTCTGTAGTGTTAATATATTCTAAACATTACATTTATTATGTCAATATATCTCATACCCTGAAGAATATTATCTCAGTTTCATAAAAAGATCATATTTTATCAGTATATGGGAGGATTGAGTAAATATGAGTATTGTAATGAATATTTCATGATGGGGAAGATATTGAAATAAGTATTCATGTTTTGAGAGCTCATATTTATCTCTGTTATAAATCTCATATTTCACAGAATTGGATTTAAGATGATTTAATGGTTTTTTAAAGACCCTATCTAGATTACTAGTTTTTAATAACTAGTTTTACTGAAATTGATGCAAAATAGGTTCTGTAAACTCAAAATGAGATTTTTCAATTCCTGTGGGTCAGTAACTGGCCTAAATTCCCATATCAATATTCAGGACCATTTTTTGTTTCGGTCGTACCACCCTTTTGTATCCTCCTCTGCACAGGGTTTCTCTTGACCAAGATTTCCAGAAATCCCCAAATTCACCCAAAACATCTCAAACTTTCCAGAACCTCAGAAAAATATCCAAATAAATTTTTATATATTAAATTAAGGATGTAACAAACCTCTGCAAGTTTTCCTAAGCCTCTGGTTGAAACAGGCAGAACTACTCTCCTTAGTTTCACGGTTTGGCTGCCCAGAAGCATGGTAGTAGGTTTCCGCGACGTGGATTCTGAAACCTAAATGGCACCACATATAAATGTGTTAGGGGAGATGAAATACAATGTCTTAAATATATTTCTTTTATTCCCACTGATCACTCTTGTCCTCTGCAAAATCTCCTAGAAGAAAGCTTTGTTTTTGCCAATCCAAGAAGGCTCTATGTGAACCCCTTAAATTTCAGAATTATTTAAGAAAAAGTACAGAATTAAAGTGTTCAGTTCTATACACTAGACCTAGGACATTACATGTAGTATTTTACTCTTGAACTCCAAATCCATATCATCCTGGCCACAATGTAATCCAGATTCTAGAGTCTGAATCTGCTTTGTTGCTATTGTTTGTGGACCTATCTTTTCCAATTCATTTTCTCGTCATCCATCAGTAGCTTTGCATTTTTAACTCAGTGTCTTCTTTCACAATTAGTGGAAGCTTGGTCTTCCCCAATTTTCTATGATAGCAGTCTACTGTGTTGAAGTGGTTGGTGACTGGAGGCTGTCATCCCCTTGCTCCTTAAGCTTCATTCTTGGCTTGGATTTCCACCCTTTTCCTGGGTCAACCATGTCTTCATTGTTTTGAGGGTTCTATCATCTTGTTGCACTCTATCTTGAAATTTTTCTTTATGGTTTCCAGGAGGAAGGTGGATTATAGACAAATCATCCTCCCTCCCTGAACTAAGGAAAACTTCTACATATATAGAATTGGTTCGTGATGTACTAATTACTAAAGTAATGTTTGGATGGTAATGGGATTGGGACAACCAGTAGGTCTCCTAGTCAAGTTTCTAATAACATCAATCATAACATTTCTAAACTCTTGTTCTTACATTTTTAATCCAACTGTCCACTTCAAGGTAAGAGCATGAGGCTTAGTTAAATGATTTCAAATGGGCGATTTCAAATATTTTTCACAAAGGCATTCTGATAGATAGGACTAGTAAACTACAAAAGGTATTACTATGTAGTTATCATTGATCTTCCATAATTACCACTGTATAGGATTCATTGACCGATTAATATCTTCCACTATCATGTTCTTACATAGAGATAAAAGCTATCCAGTGGTTAGGTTCTCTAATAGATTTCAAACTTCTTTTACTATATTATGGTCAATAACCTGGCGATTAGATAGTTTAGGTTACTTTTATCGCGTATTATACATAATAGATATGAACCTTATTTACTAACAACACAACGTCATAATCATTAATCTCAGTCTATGATATGAATAATTGAATATAATCGATACCTTGGTATTTCCTTTGGTCTGAAATCCTGACACTTGCATTCCCAATATGCAGGAAAATAGAGTATAGATTTGTAAAATAAAGATTGCATAAACGATGATGAGAAATTATTGTTCATTCAATGTGAAAGATTGTGGCATGTTTCCAATTGAAATTGAGGTAAACAAAATACAAACCTGGAACAATATGGTCTATTGTAGCTTCTTCAAAACCTTCCGTGGGTTAAGGAACTTTGTTTTAAGAAAATTCTCCATGTAAATCCCCTATAGAGAGAAGGGTCTCAAAGAAGCTTAGTGTTATATTTACATGCCAAACCATTCATCCAATGAACTTGTCTAGTCTGATTGCATTCAGTCTGAATCCCTGACACTTGCATTCCCAATGTGCAGGAAATTAGAGTATAGATTTGGAAAATAAAGACTACATGACGATGAGAAATTATTGTTTCTTCAACATGAAATATTGTGGCATGTTTCCAAATGAAACCAAGGTAAAAAAATACCAACCTGGAATAGTATGGTCTACTACAACTACTTCAAAAATTTATGTGGGTTGAGGAACTTGGTTTTAAGTAAATTATCCATGTAAATATCCTATAGAGAAGGGTATAAAAGCAGCTACATGTTATATTTACATGGAAAACCATTCACTCTACCTATTTGTTTGGTCTGATTGCATGTCATTTAATGGATTATTCAAACCACATTTAGTTCTTCCTTGGACATGATAAAATTCAACAAGTCACTTATCAATACTGCATGCAACCAACACAATTTACTTTCCAATCTATCAATCTTTAGGGGACTTTTTAGTTATATTTCAGAACTTAATAAAAGCCCCGATGAACTATGTTAACAGATTCTTCCCGGCTCATGTGGATCCAATTCAACTGGGTTAAACCTTTGTACATGGTTTTTTTATTGTGGAAAATTCTGAGTCATGATAAGTTAAATGAGTTATTCTATGCTAGGAATCCTTTTATTTGTAAGTTCAACTGGGTTGAGGCCCATGGGGTAATCGTTCCAACCATTTGCAAATTGATTAGTTGAAATAATAAGGATGATTTAACTACTATATCTATTGTTATAACTCTTCATTTATATCACTTGAGGCAGGTACATGTGTTCGTATTTTAGGCCACAATGCACGCAAGTGATCACATAATGCAGAAATTGTGTCTTTCGCAATTGTTTTCTCTTTTTGTGCTGCTAGGATTTGTATCTAGAGCATTCTCTAGTTGGGTTCATGCTTCATCATATGCTTACGTGATGGTGTTGTATTTGATTTCAACAAAATCTAGTCGTTGTTTTTCCTCAATTGTAGCATTGTAGATATGCTCAAACAATTGGTGTGTAGTCAAAATAGTATTGTTTGGTATGGGTACTCTAGGAGGCAACGACTAAAGGGGAAGTCTACAAGGGATAGATTGTGTTGAATGATCCTGTAAGGTTGACATAATGATATTTTTAATTGGTTTATGAGAAAGGGTTTAATAAAAGGATTTTATTTTCTCTTATTCAGATCGTGGCGAACCTAAGAGATAAGCTCACATTGATACCGAAATCAATGAATTTTCAATTCTGAAAACCATACAAACTGAGCAAGTTTTATTAATATACAATTCTCAAAATCATTTGAATTTGCAATTTTTTTATTTATTAATATACAGTACCCCGTTGGTTATCCAATGTTCAATGCCTAGTATATTTTTTCGGATTTCATGTCAATCCGACGACACTGTTGTGGCTCCGACGGTATATTGTTGTCGCATTTTAGACATCTTGGGACCCTTATCCAACAGCCTTGTCGTAGGAAATTCAACATCCTTGTCATAGGAAATTCGACAAAATTTTCGTAGGAAATTCGACAACCTTGTCGTAGGAAATTCGACAAACTCTGTCGGATCTTCGATGAGTAGACGTCATTTATTAGTGGTGAAATATTTCGGCTTAGTACGTTGAAAAATTGACGGGTATTGGCTTGTCGTTGAATATTCAACGTTATGCCACCAATGATAAAAAAATTGAGGTTGTCGAATACCCGATAGGTTATTGTCAAATTTAAGACATGGCAACCATCGGATTTTCGTCTCAAATTACGGTTGTGTAATTTTTCATAAACAAATTATAATTAAAATAAACTAAACGACTACATAAAAAGAAAGAAAATTTTTAAATTCATAACTATACTTTAAACAAAGAGAAAAAAAGGAAAATAAGGAGAAACAATATTCAAGCCCATGTAGAAATATTAAGATGAAAAGGGTGTGGAAACTGAACCCAAAAGATAGATCAATTACACTCACAAAATCGCTAATCAAACATGCAAAATTCACACAAAAGGAGATTGAAATTGGAGCATAAATTCATCCTATATTGAATAAGTGTACATTATCCAACCATATGAATTAATAGGCTTCTCAAATATATAATTACATGAAATATTCAAAAGAACTAGGTTGCTATTCGAATCGGTAAAAAAGCAGGCTTACTAAAACAAGTGAAATCCCCCATAAATGCAAAAAGGACTTTCCAAGTCCATGAAGATCCTCATGAATTAGCTAAAGAAAGTGGGAAAGAAAATATGTGGTGTAAAGAAAACTCATTCATGCTTTTGTATGGAGAAAAGGAAGGAGGATGATGTGGTAAAAAATCAAGGCAAGTTCCCCTAGACTAGCTTTTTCTTTATGCCTTAAAACAGATGTAAAGCAAGGAAGCTTTCAAAAAAAGAAGATATGCGCTTTAAGGAACTAGGAATAAAGAAGACATGATAAATATGTTTCTAGGATGATTCCCAAGAACTCCATGACCCAATTTAGGAAGTATTGACTTCTAGGAACATGTAGAGGTCAACTAGCATACAGAGGGAATCTAGGATTCTAGGAATAAGACAGAAATGATTTACTTAATGTCAAATATGGGTAACTATGGGTTGATTATTCTAACACCCCCCTTAATCCTGACTTTATGAGTAAATATCAGAAAGTCATAGGGCCTAGCAATAAGTCTTAGTCACCCTTTTATATACCGCATGTCCATACAACCAAGGAAAGAGGCAAAAACCTAGTGGGAAAATCCTCCCTTAAACATCGATAGGAAATTGAAAATTTTGGAAATCTTGTCATCAATCATTCTTCACTAGATGATCAGAAATCCCCAACAGTGATTTGATATTATTGAAGGTATTCTCACAGAATACTTTGGTGAATATGTTTGCTACTTATTCTGAAGATCCGCAGTAGAGTAGAGAAATGGTACCATCATGCATAAGATCCCTGATATAGTGTATATGGATCTCAATGTGGTTGGTTCTTTGTCTTTGAAATGGATCAATGGAGATTCAAATGGTTCTTTGATTGTCACAATAGATGACTGTTGAAAACTTTGATTCAAAACCACATTCTTCAAGTATCCCCTGCAACCATAAACATTGTGTAGTTGCATTTACAACTCCTATATACTCTGCCTCTATAGATGAGAGGGCTATGGAACTCTGCTTCTTACTTCACCAGCTGATTGGTCCTTCTACAAGCATGAACACATATCTTGAGGTGGACTTTTGATATGTGTTGTCACCTTCCCAATGCATGAACTATATGCTCATGAACTATATGCTTATGCAGGGATGAGAATTAATGATCTGGTGGATTATTCATCTTCAAAAATTACACTCATCCAATATGGTACAATGGTTATTAATCTATGTTTTTAACTCATATGCTAAACACCGTGTAGTTATATCCCACGTAGTTACAGCCACGCAGTTACAGCATAGCCCATGCAGTTACTGCCGCGTAGTTATAGCATGGGCCGCGCAGCTTGCGCACCGTCAAGTGGAACATCACCTGGTTCGTGAAAAGCCTGCACGGTCACGTTTGCTGCGATGTTTGTGGATGATGTGACATTATGGATGCTGCAAAGTTTGTGGATGTTGCGACGTTGGGGAGCTCAGTTATATGCTGCGACATTGGTTACATGCTACGACATTGGTCATATGCTATGACAGTGGATCAGTTATATAGCGAAGTCCTTATATGCTGCGATATTTGGTATAACAATGAATGCGACATTTTTTTGGAACAGTTTGGCAGATATTCATATGATATGGATATAACGTATGTTCCATTATTAGCATTTGGTTCAGTTTTGGCATTTGTAACGGCTCTGTCACATAGATGAGTTGGCAGTTAGCATATGATGTGGAACAGTCTCGTTTGAAACGTTTTGGCAAGATTTAAAAACAAGTAACATAAGGTTATCATAACCATAATGTATACATTGTATCTGCTAAAACAAGTGGGGAACGCGTGATCTATGCTCACACTGAACACTATTATAGCACGATTCTAGCCACGTTTCGGGAATATGGAACGTCGTAGTAAGTACCGCTTGCATAGCGATTTGGTAGGATTGCATGGTTCAGTTTTAGCATATGATAGAGAAAATAATAGCTGTGATAATAAAACAAGTCGAACCGTTACTTATCCGGGGGACTGAACTCTTTTATAAAGGAAATTTTGTACCCATTGGAGAGGGGGGGACGGTGAAGGGAGCTGGAGATCCCTGAGATTTCAGCTGTAATTTATCCATATTGTTGTTTGTAGGAAGAAGTCGACCATACTCTGTTATAGTTTGGCTTATTTGCTTTTGAAGACCAGATTGTAATTTCCAGAGAGGAGTCTTGAGGACTTTCTGTCCAACATTCTATTGTACAGCTGCTGAATTTGATTTTGCAGAGGCAGAGGACACAGAGTGTTTTAGAGCACAGAGCTTCTCTTTTCTTCTACGAGAAGCTTGGGGAGTTACTTTGAAGGCGCAGATGCTGTTGCTTTTGAAGTCGACATTCTTTGTTATATTTTAGCTTTCTTTGCTAATTGTAATTTCCAGAAGAGAGGTCTTAAATACTTTGTACAACATTCTGTTTACAGTTGCTGAAGTTGATTCCAAAACCATTTTGTACCATCTTAAAGAGATTAATTGGATCGGTACCCATTGGAGAGGGACCCAGAGACGTAGCACAGTGAAGGGGGTGAACTCCGTTATCAACTTCTATTTTGTGGCTCTCTGATTCTGTGTTTGTTTTTCCCACGTCTGTTTATCAGTTTTGCTTTTCATTTCTATTTTAAGCATTTAATTTCTGTTAATGATGGTTCATGAATTAAGCAAACTGGAAAACACATTCTTTACATAAAATTTTAATGCACTCAAGTTGAGGTCCGACGGATCATGTTATGGTATCAGAGCAGGTTAACTGCTTGTGCAAGTTTGTGAATGCTTACCAGGTCCAGGTTAAATCTTGGTGAAGGAGAATTAATTGAAGTAGATCTTGAGATTGGATCGAGGATAAAATTCTCAAGAACCATGTCTTCCCCACGAGGGGAAGAAGAAGGACATATAAAACGGGAAAAACCTGTTATGTCAGAAACTGAGTTTCTGGAGGATTTTATGAGCATGAAAGCCATGATGGAAATTCTACTTGATGAGCGAGCAGAAAGGAAGAAGAAAGAAGAAGGATCTTCATCCAGAGGTGCAGAAGTGAAGAAGGAAGAAAAGGGTAAAGGAGTAGGGGGTGATGGTGATCCTCCTGAAACTAATCAAACTTTCTCTTCTTCTCATACTTCTCATTCGAATAATGCAAATCCTAATATACCTTATTTCAAATTGGATGTTAAATTTGAATTGCCAATTTATAATGGAGATTTAGATGCTGAAAAGTTAGACAATTGGATCAAGCAACTTGAAGTATATTGCAGGGTGCAGGGCATTAATTATGAACCTTCCAGGATTCAATTGGCCACTTTGAGGATGAGTGGAATGGCTCTTACTTGGTGGGAGAGAAAGATTCAGCAAGATCTTCGAAAGAATGGTAAAATTATTTTAGTTTGGAATGAGTTCATTGAAGTATTAAGGAAGCAATTTTATCCTTTAGGTCATATGCAGCAATTAATAATGAGCTGGAAAACTTTTAGACAAGCTAAAGGAAAAAGCATTCAAGAATATACTTATGAATTTAGAAAGAGGGCTATTGCATTGAATGTTGCATTGGATATGCAAGAAACTCTTCTTAAATATATTGGTGGCATGCATTCTTATTTGAGACATACTTTGTTGATGTTTAACCCCAGTAATTTGGATGATGTATGTGTTCAAGCTACACATTTAGAAGCTAGGGGTAAGCATGATGATAATTTGTTTATGATGAAGTCATCTAAATCTGACAACAAAGATAAAAGCAAAGATAAGGGAAAGGAAACAGCTACCATCATGAAAGAGGGTGAAAAACCCACATGTTCACATTGTTAGAAGGGACATGATGTCTCTAAGTGTTGGAAACTTCATCCGGAGTTAAGGCCAAAGAAGTATGGAGGAAATAAAAAAAATATAAGGATAATCAAGTAGTTACTATAGTCGTAATTCAAGACTTGGAATCTGATTCAGGTGATGAGACTAAGATCACAGCTATAGGGATCCGAAAGGAACCTGAAAGACTATCACTTACCGGAGATGTAGAACATGAAGTGCAGTTGCAGCAAAGCATTCCTTTCCCAGATTCTGGCATGAATCTGGTGATTATTCAAAAGACTGTTTATGATTATGTAAGGAATTATGTGATGTGCAATACTGTTAATAAAGGGTTGGGATTGTACACACCTATTCCTACTTCTTCTCGTCCTCTTAAAAATGTTGTAAGGGACTTTGATGGGAGACTACAAATTAGTTTGTGCTTTCAGTATATTAGGGTTCATGTTGGGGTTCCTATGACTGTTGTACATGTTCGGCACTTCTGAATATTGGGGCAATTTTGGTCAGTTTTATGGAGTCTTAGGGACACTAATTTTGAAAGGAGCACAATGTATTGTTCACATATTATTGGGAAAACATGGGTAGTCAGTAAAAAAGTCATTCAATTTATCCATACTTATTGTGATGAACATCCTAAGGATTCGGATGAACAGTTGCAGCACATGCAGTGCATTAAATCTCCTTTTGAGGCTTGTTTTTGTTATCTGTTGAAGTCACATGTGGACTTTTCTTTTGGTACAAAATATGTGAGAGGTGGAAATCATAATTCCAAGAAAATAGTGCAGCAGATAGTGCAAGAACAGCAGGAGACGAGCCAGGAAATTTGCAAAGCCAGACATGAAAACCATCATCCTTTTGAAGTTGAAAAGCAAGTTTGGTTGCAGATCACCAAGGAAAGATTGAAAGGATGTATGGAGATTGGAAAGGTGAGGAATCAGTATCCTCACTTACTTGTAGAGTAACATCGGATTTTGGTGGTCCAAAAGCTCTCCAATGGGGAGGAATGATCCGATGGATTATTCATCTTCAAAAATTACACTGATCCAATATGGTACAATGGTTATTAATCTATGTTTTTAACTCATATGCTAAACACCACGCAGTTATAGCCCATCCAGTTACAGCATAGCCCGCGCAATTATAGCCCGCGCAGTTATAGCATGGGCTACGCAGCTTGCGCACCGTCAAGTGGAAGATCGCCTGGTTCATGAAAAACCCGCACGGTCACGGTTACTGCGACATTTTTGGATGCTGCGATGCTGCAACGTTATGGATGCTGCGACGTTTGTGGATGCTGCGACATTGGGGAGCTCAGTTATATGCTACGACATTGGTTACATGCTGCGACATTGGTCATATGCTGCGACAGCGGATCGGTTATATAGCGAAGTCCTTATATGCTGTGACATTTGGTATAACAATGAATGCGACATTTTTTTGGAATAGTTTGGTGGATATTCATATGATATGGATATAACTTATGTTCCATTATTAGCATTTGGTTCAGTTTTGGCATTTGTAACGGCTCTGTCACATAGATGAGTTGGCAGTTAGCATATGATGTGGAACGGTCTCGTTTGAAACGTTTTGGCAAGATTTAAAAACAAGTAACATAAGGTTATCATAACCATAATGTATACATTGTATCTACTAAAACGAGTGGGGAACCCATGATCTATGCTCCCACTAAACGCTTTTATAGCATGATTCTAGCCACGTTTCAGGAATATGGAACGTCGTAGTAAGTAACGCTTGTGCGGCAATTTGGCAGGATTGCATGGTTCAGTTTTAGCATATGATAGAGAAAATAACAGCTGTGATAATAAAACAAGTCGAACCGTTACTTATCCGGGGGACTGAACGCTTTTATAAAGGTGATTCTGTACCCATTGGAGAGGGGGGGATGGTGAAGGGATCTAGAGATCCCTGGGAGTTCAGCTATAATTTATCCAGATTGCTGTTTGTAGGTAGAAGTCGACCATACTCTGTTATAGTTTGGCTTATTTTCTTTTGAAGACCAGATTGTAATTTCCAGAGAGGAGTCTTGAGGACTTTCTGTCCAGGATTCTGTTGCAAAGGTAGAGGACGCAGAGTGTTTTAGAGCACAGAACTTCGCTTTTCTTCTACAAGAAGCTTGGGGAGTTACTGTGAAGGCGCAGATGCTATTTCTTTTGAAGTCGACATTCTCTGTTATATTTTAGCTTTCTTTGCTAATTGTAATTTCCAGAAGAGAGGTCTTAAAGACTTTGTACAACATTCTGTTTACAATTGCTGAAGTTGATTCAAGAACCATTTTGTACCCTCTTAAAGAGATTAATTGGATCGGTACCCATTGGAGAGGGACCCAGAGACATAGCCCAGTGAAGGGGGTGAACTCCGTTATCAAATTCTGTTTTGTGGCTCTCCGATTCTGTGTTTGTTTTTGCCACGTCTGTTTATCAGTTTTGCTTTTCATTTCTGTTTTAAGCATTTAATTTCTATTAATTTTGGTTCATGAATTAAGCAAACTGGAAAACGCATTCTTTACATAAAATTTTAATGCACTCAAGTTGAGGTCCGACAGATCAATTAACCATATGATTAACTATGAAAGCAAATACTGAAAATAATTACAAAACCAAATACTCAAATTAATTACGAAAGAAAATATTGAAATTAATTACTATAAAACATGAAATTATATTGCAAGTGAAAAGAGCAACTAATCTATTTATTTTATGACCGAAACTACTCTATAATTTCAAAAGAGAAAACTAACCAACTATCCTACTCTAGTTATTGAACTTATGCAATCGTATAAAGCAAATTGAAACATTAATCTAAGGACCAAGTGTAAATAAATACTTTGCGAGGAATCATAAACTAATGTAAGCAAACTATTTCAACAAATCTAATCTAATCAACAACTAATCTATGAATTTGAAAAGTAAACTAAGCTGTAAAACTTTAAAAATACTAAAAACTAATGTATCTAAAAGGGAAAAATGAAAACAAACCAAACCCTATTCCTAATGGTCAAAATCTGTTTTGAAAAATTTATTAATTTATACAAGAAAAAAACTAAATTAAAGTTAAAGATAAAAATAAAGGAGACTAAACTAAACTCAAAATAAAATAAATTAGACTAATACAAATAAATAGAATTCATATTAAAAATAAAACTAAACTAAACTAAAAGAATTTCATAAACTAAACTAAAATGAAACTAATCAAAATAGTGAAAATAAACTAAGTTAATTAAAATAACCTAAAACAAATTTATCATGAAATAACACATTAAGCAATTCAATAACAAAATATAAATGAAAACATGAAAAATTCAAAATATAAAATACATATAAAATACAAAAGATAATATAGTTATATAAATTCTCACTTGCATAAAATAAATTCAATTATAAAGAAACACTTTAACCTATATTAAAAAAATAATTATAAACCAATTCAAATTACTTTATTAACATGATACAAACTTAACATATAAAAGAAGAGAAAATTTACACATTTATATTCTGAATTTCATTAAAACTAAAACAATAAATCTTATGCATTAATATAAAACTGAATATGAAATGCTGAAGATGGATTGGAATACCTACTAACTACAAAACACAGTAAAATGATGGAAAATTAAACTATACCCTAGCTAATTATTTCTACATAAAATGTACTATTAGAAATTATGGAAATGAATGAAAATTCTGTAAAATTGTATCTAAATTCGAAATAAAGACTAGAAGCCAAATTGGACAAAGGTGCAAACAGAAGGCTGAAAAATAGTCTGCACAGAGGGACAAATAGAAGTATGAAAAGATAGTCTGCACAGAGGGACGAACAGAATGCTGAAAAGACAATCTGCATAGAGGGACGAATGGCCAACTGTATGGAAAATTGTATAAAAACTCAGAAAATTACATTTTATTAACAACAAAACATCATCTATAGGAAAACTAAATATATATACATAAAAACAAAACTACTTATCTACAAAAATGAAAGATAAATGTTGAATATGTACAAATGGAACCTCCGGTTGTTGAGAGGCCCTTCTCAGCAACCAGAGGCTAGTATACATCAATGAATTACTTCACAGAAGACTAAAACATGCATACATAGCTAAACATAGAACTTTATTAAATCTGAGCAGAATTTTATAGAGTTTTTACACACTGGTGACTAGCTACCCAGTTGCTAGTTACCTCAGCTCTCAAGAAGAGGCTGGTATATATAGCATATACAGGAGATGAGCAATTTGACGCATTAGTGTTCGACTGCTCGCTAAATTTAGCAAATCATAAAATACATTTAATTGATCAAAGTCCACTCATAGGTGTCTCGCTCCTTCAACGCAAACGCATGGGCATATGACAAGATGCTAAGCAATGCCAGCGAGACAACAATGAGTTTCTAGAACATAGGATGTTTCAATATTTCAGTGAGCTTCCTGTTTGCAGTTTGGAATTAAACAGAAGAGGGCATGAACACTTTTGGGAACGTTCCATCCTTGAATGCATGAACAGTAAATAGTTTAGCACATGGATGGTTGATGTGGTGGAAAGCGAAGGAGATTAGAGGATGGAAAATTGTCTAGAACACCCAGACGCATGGATAACAATTTGTTTGCAGGCCGTTTCATGTCTTAAATGCCCAGAATTAGTTCTCAGCACGGTGCAGTTTGATGGGCAATCTGGATGGAGACCTGAACGACAAGCTGGATATGCTCATGATTTAATTGCTGGATGCCAGGTTTAACTATGGATAGATTTTATTTTCTACACCGTTATCCATTTCGTGACTGTGTGAGAGTTTTATTCCCTTTTCGTGTGTGAATTATTTCACAACATGTTTATAACACAAAGCTTGCAAAAAAAAGAGATATGCTTTAGTTTTATATCATGGCATTATGAAAAAAGATAAGGGCATTACATTATATGGAAATCCAACATTGATTTATTCCGAAACAAAAGGAGGCGAACTAAAGTAGCTTATTATTTAACAATATGTGAAGTGACCATTTTTTATCCCATTACATAAATGTTAAAAAATACCTTTACAATTTTTAAGATTTTTTTTGTTTGGAATTAATACTAATGAATGTCGTTGGTGCAGCTTGGTCAAGAGGCCTTCCATTTTATATGGGTTAAAGTTTCATTTCTTTCAAGTTCCATTTTATATATTAAGGTTTCATTTCTTAAAGTTCTATTTTATATGGATTTGAAAATAATGCATATTTTATTAAGCAAGTTTATAATGTAAGTTTATATTAAAGTTTATAAAGCATATTTTATATGGATTTGAAAATATATTAAAGTTTCATTTCAAGTGGAACTATTTAATTCACTTGAATAATGAATGGTTCTTTATTTAACATTTTCCATTTTCCATAGTTTAAGAAATCATAATATTTTAAATGTATTCCCTCTTCAATTACTTTTAATACATTACAAATTAATGAGACAAAGTCTTAACATCAAACCATGCTTCTAGTTATATATATGCAAGTAGTATGCAATCAGTGAGGACCAGAAGACAGAGACAAGTCAAATCCAAGAAACCAATAAGGAACATGTCATCAAAACCTAGTGCGGAACTTAAGAATGAAAGAAAGGGTTGAATGGACTACGAAAATGCTTACAAAATGCAATAATACATCAAAAATGATGAATTAAGCTTCTTTTACATTTATAAGTTATAATTGATGAACACATAGTAAAATATAGACAAATTAAAGATAAATGTATTAGATTTTGGTAAATAGGTCAGGAAATTAATGTAAATAAAGCCATTATAAAAGACAATTTCGATGCCCAACATACCCCCAAACCAACAGTATGGCACGTCCTCGTGTCATGAATGAATTGGAAGTGATATTTCATTTATTCAAAAACTCTCCTTGACAATTAATAGTTTATAGGAAATAGTTCAAGAAAATGAAGCCATATTTTTTACTACATGAAAACTAGAACTTAGAAAAAAAATGTTATGTTATGAGATAGTCAAAAAAACTTCGTATTATTTAATATTTCTTAATACATACAATTCTACTACTATTATAAATTCATGCTTACGAAGACCATATAAATCAAGACTCCCTCCCCCAGCCCGAAGGTATGGCATGTCCTCATGCCATGAATGAATTAAGACTGGGGTAAAATGGAAAACATGAAGATATAGATAGTTAGTAAAGCCTATAGGAAACTAGTCATCCCTACTACTTCTCAAAGGTTTATCGTTACTCAAGTAATTATGGACAGAGTTTGCATTTCAAGTTCATTCGAATCCTAATTTT
Organism: Pseudotsuga menziesii; assembly: GCA_001517045.1. Taxonomy (NCBI): domain Eukaryota; kingdom Viridiplantae; phylum Streptophyta; class Pinopsida; order Pinales; family Pinaceae; genus Pseudotsuga; species Pseudotsuga menziesii. The sequence goes on from LPNX010044565.1 coordinate 170,172, forward strand.
ATGGGTCCCACTTCTAGGATAGTGATAACCTAGGCATAGTATGAATTAGACAGTAGGGTCTTAAGTACACTTACAAACATTCTCAAATGGTATATTGATGGAGTTCATTTTATTTAGATCAACCATGCATATTGTCCTCCATTATACCCACAACAACATTTATTATCACAAACTCATTTTCATATTTTTTTAGACTCTTTTTCTTTCTCTCTTTTTTAACAAGTTGTCCTCCCCACACAGATTACCCTCTTGCAGTTGGGCCTGTTCAGTGCCCCGTCAGTTTTACCTAGTCATATCACAGGCTGGTACCCGCTGCCAGCGATTTTGTTCAGTACCCCGACGAGTTAACCTCTCAAACCTGTTTTCTATCAGACGCTCTTGTCCCAATGTTTCCATTCCATATAGATATTCGTAAAATTATTTTTCCTATGAAGGAGTGGTGGGGAAGTAACTCTAAAAACCATACTATAGGGTGGGATGGTATATGGATTGGAGGATAGCTAGTCTTCTCTTTTTTATTATTATGGAAAAATAAAGGCTGGAAGAAGAATCTACTAAATCAAAGATACACATGATTGATGGATTTAGTATAAGGTGGATGAAGCCATAAGATAATGAATGAAAGGTGTATCTAGTCCCAAATCTTATCTCTTTCATATAGAATTATAGTAGTGTTCCCCACAATATAGGAATTTCATTTACCCGTATGCTACCGTGTTGTAAAGATGCTTAAATAACATGCCCTGATAATGAAGCTAGGATGTATGAGTGACCTCTAGGTTTTAGATAGACTTTTAAACTTATAAAAAATACCCATGACATTTAAAGTTGGTCTTGAATAATTGGTATAATAAGAAATATGCATGTATGAAAATGAATAATGATGTAAGATTGTTTTGGTTTAGTCATTAACATGATCTTCTTCTTAGTTTTTTTATTTGAAACAGAAAATGAAGTTGCATTATCCCCTATACTAAGAATGCAACATTTTATTTATATACATATTTCCCTACCCTAAGAAGAAAGAAAACATATTTATTCAAGTATATGAACTTTTCCAATGAAACCAAGTGTGAATCAAAATGAGAATTGTACCTTTATCCACATATGAAAATATTGTTGTGGTGATTACCTGAATGTGGAAGTTCAACGAACTTACTTCTATGTGCATCGATAGGTGTGGAATGAAGGAATGGTATTGTGGTCGAGTTACCTCCTGAAACTATCTTTCGATGTAGTCTTGGTACTCACCTTCCTTTTCTATGTCATACAGATCCCCTTCTTCTAGTTGAGTAGTTTTTTTAGCATATCATGGATCTGTTAACATGCATGTAAATAGCTATTTAATTTCTGGTTTCTCTCCTTCAAATGTAATCCCCACTGTATCAGCTTCTTTTGCAGTCTCGCAGAATACATCTTTTGTAGTTCTTGGGATTTGGGTTTTTCTGTTATTTCGAGAGAGGTTGATAAGAACTTAACTGCTGTCAAGATGATTTTTACCTGGTGAGAATCATTCCTAGCTTCTGCTAATATTTGAGAGAGTTATCTCATACTAATGAGCACCTTTGAGTCCATGTTGTTGGTCGGTAGGTCCTGCTTCACACAAGGATTAGTCCCTGGGGTTCTTACAATAGCCAAAAACATTTATGTGTTTTTTTTAAGAAACTATCTACTAATAAAAAAAATTAAAGAAAACACACTAAAACACCTACTTAAAAAGTACACTTAAGAGAAGTAAATCAAACTTTGCGTGAAGTAAACACACTTGTGCAAAAAAGGAACAACAAGGCTTTGGGGAAACCCACTAAAGTGGATGCGTCAGGATGTCACACTATGGAAATTCTATAGTGAAGTCGTATTTGTTTCTTATCGTTTCCCCTTCCCCTTGCTGTGTAATGTAAAGGAAACCTATCTACCCTAGACTCCAATCCCTTTAGCACCTTCCTGGCAATGGCGCCAAAATGTTGGGCAAATAATGCACTATTTAATTCAACACTTAATTTGTCAACCCAGGGAGGGAGCTTGTGAGATGCAATCACTGTATATATAGAATTGAAGGCTTGAACTAACCTAAGCTAACTAAATATGCAGATGCACTAACATGCAACTATATGATTTTAATCTACATGCATGGCTATCACGAGTTAAATGCAAAAATTTAATCTATCTATGAAAACATGAAATTAACTAAGAACTTGAAAAGTAACTATAAATTCAAATCTAATCTAATATATTCTATACAGGAAAAAAACTGATTAACAACTGAGATTCAAACTATTCTAATCTACGCTAATCTATTCTATGAAATGAAATTGCAACAACTTAATCTAGGAAAGCGGTCACTTGGTCTGAAAGCAATCTAATGTAATGAAAGTAAATTTAACTATTCATAACAGGAAATAAATCAACTAAACTATTTAATGAATGCATGAACTATATGCTTATGCAGGGATGAGAATTAATCATACAATTAACTATGAAAGAAATTACTGAAAATAATTACAAAAGCAAATACTGAAATTAATTACGAAAGCAAATACTGAAATTAATTACTATAAAACATGAAATTATACTACAAGTTAAAAGAGCAACTAATCTATTTATTCTATGAGCGAAACTACTCCATACTTTGAAAAGAGCAAACTAACCAACTATCCTACTCTGGTTATCGAACTTATGCAATCGTATAAAGCAAATTGAAACATTAATCTAAGGACCAAGTGTAAACAAATGCTTTGCAAGGAATCATAAACTAATGTAAGCAAACTAGTTTAACAAATCTAATCTAATCAACAACTAATCTATGAACTTGAAAAGTAAACTACGCTATAAAACTTTAAAATTACTAAAAACTAATGTATCTAAAAGGAAAAAATGAAAACAAACCAAACCCTATTCCTAATGCTCAAAATCTATTTTGCAAAATTTATTAATTTATACAAGAATAAAACTAAATTAAAGTTAAAGATAAAAATAAAGGAGACTAAACTAAACTCAAAATAAAATAAATTAGACTAATACAAATAAATAGAATTCATTTTAAAAATAAAACTAGACTAAACCAACAGAATTTCATAAACTAAACTAAAATGAAACTAAATGAAATAGTGAAAATAAACTAAGATAATTAAAATAACCTAAAACAAATTTATCATGAAATAACACATTAAGCAATTCAATAACAAAATATAAATGAAAACATGAAAAATTCAAAATACAAAATACATATTAAATACAAAAGATAATATAGTTATATAAATTCTCACCTGCATAAAATAAATTCGATTATAAAGAAACACTTTAAACTATACTAAAAAAACAATTACAAACCAATTCAAATTACTTTATTAATATGATACAAAATTAACATATAAAAGATGAGAACATTTACATTCATTTATATTCTGAATTTCATTAAAACTGAAACAATAAATCTTATGCATTAATATAAAACTGAATATGAAATGTTGAAGATGGATTCGAATTCCTACTAACTACGAAACACAGTAAAATGATGAAAAATTAACCTATAACCAAGCTAATTATTTCTACATAAAACGTACTATTAGAAATTATGGAAATGAATGAAAATTGTGTAAAATTCTATCTAAATTCGAAGTAAAGGTTGGAAGACAGACTGGACGAAGGTGCGAATAGAAGGCTGAAAAATAGTCTACACAGAGGGACGAACAGAAGGATGAAAAGATAGTCTGCATAGAGGGACAAACAGAAGGCTGAAAAGATAGTCTACACAGAGGGACGAATAGAAGGCTAAAAAGACAATCTGCACAGAGGGACGAATGGTCGACCATGTGGAAAATTGCATAAAAACTCAGAAAATTACATTTTATTAACAACAAAACATCATCTACACGAAAACTAAATATATATACATAAAAACAAAACTACTTATCTACAAAAATGAAAGATAAATGCTGAATATGTACAAATGGAAGCTCCAGTAGTTGAGGGGCCCTTCTCAGCAATCAGGGGCTAGTATACGCCAATGAATTACTTCATAGAAGACTGAAACATGCATACATAGCTGAACATAGAATTTTCTTAAATCTGAGCAGAATTTTACAGAGTTTTAACACACCGACGACTAGCTACCCAGCTGCTAGTTACCTCAGCTCTCAAGAAGAGGCTGGTATATATAGTGTATATAGGAGATGAGAAAGTTGACCCTTTAGTGGTCAACTGCTCTCTAAATTTAGAAAATCATAAAAGAAATTTAATTAATCAAACTCCACATATAGGCATCTCCCTCATTCAACGCGAACACGTGGGATGATGAAGTGATGGTAAGCAACGACAGCGAGATAGCAATGAGTTTCTAGAACATAGGCTGTTTCAATATTTTAGCAAGCTAGTTGTTTATAGTTTGGAATTAAACAGAAGAGGCCATGAAGGATTCTGGGAACGTTCCATCCTTAAATGCATGATCAGTAAACAGTTCAACATGTGGATGGTTGATGTGGTGGCGAGCGAAGGAGATTACAGGCTGACGAATTGTCTATGTTCTCAATCCTTTCGCTGTCTTTTTTGTTTGCCATTTTTTTTATTTGCATCTTCTAATCTCAATCCTTCACTTTCCTTCTGCCTTCTCAGTATTTCTTCTTCTTCCTTTCTTTTCTTCTCTTCCTCTATCTTCTTTGCTGCTTCTTCAACTATCCTTTTCTTTTCCTCTTCTTTAGCATGCAACCAGTTCTTTGCTTCCTTTACTAATCTATTAGCTTCATCCCATCTCTTCTTTGCTTCCTCTTCCTCTTGCCTTTTCAGCTTCTCAGCAGCCTTGCCTTTCCTACCAACAGTATCTATCTTCTCTTTGAATCTTTTCCTTAAAGTTGTCATGTTTTCAGCATTTCAGAATATCTCTTCATCTTTATCCCATAAATATGTATACTCAACATGCACTCTAGCTTCTATGCAATAATCAACAACTTTATCTTAAGAGTCATTCCTATGGAAATTCATTTCACTGAAGTGAAAATAATCTATTTCCTTGACAAACTCCATTGCATTCTTTACCCTAGAAAATCTATAACTTCCTACAAAAAAGGGAACTGTAGGATAGATTGCTTTCTTTTGCTCAAAAAGGAAATTCCCTATCCCATCAATGTACAATGGTCTCATAGCCTTTTTTTGGATTATATAGTCTGTGGCATACTTTGGTAGAAGAGAAGGGGCTCTTGAACCACAATACATTCTTAAATATAATCCTTCTTCTATCAGATAATAGCTTCCATGTTCTTGCACAAGTTTTAAAGCTTCTTCTGACATACAATTGCATTTGGACAAGAATATTAATGTATACAATGGAATGATGAAGTTATCACAAATCTCCTTTTAATAGCTGTAATATTTGTAGGCCCATAACAACTTGTAAGCAGCATACACAGGGGTGTGGTATTTATCACATTGGCACTTTAATGGCGGGAAAGGATGAGTGCATAGAATGCAATCAATCAAAATAGAACTCATGTAAATTTCTATCTTCTTCTAGGACACTCCTCCCAATGTTTCACTTATACAAGTTGACAGACTATTGGACACTATAATTGCCTAGTTAAATATTGTTCCTTGGGTAGCAACATAGAATATAACCGGTACCCAACCTATTTTGAAATTTCTTCCATTTTCCCTCCCAAAAATTATTTTTAGCATCAAAGCAATCAACCTATATGAAGTGCGGAGAGTTGATGTTTCGTACTCCCCATAAGGTCTTGTCCGAAATTTTTTACCTGGGATTATCATTTTCTTCATTGTGTGCACCCTGTCTCTTTAACCAAATTTAAGTCAAATAGGTTTGGGGTGTTGGTAAATTGTAATCCATGGATACATAAGCAGGGCTATATGTGGCATAACCCTATTTCTCAGTATTTTCCAATATCATCCTTGTTACATCTTCCCTAGGAAGAATCGAACCTATCACTTCTGAACATGGGAAAAGCTTAGGTTTGGTAGCCACTTTCATAAGGGATGATTTCTCAATATTTGAATATATTCAAAACCAGCATATGGAACACTCTGGCTTGAAATCATCCTATATACTTCTCCCCATTTATATTCTGGCTCCACTCTAGTAATAGCTTTAGTATCTTCATAAATGACTTCCACTTTGGTTATTACCTCCACTTCAAGCTCCTCTTCAGCTGCTTGGGCCTTCTTCTTCTACTTTCGCAATATATTGTTGTGGTGATAATTATCCTATGACAATTATACAACATGATTTCAGTCTATTTATCTCTAGCAAGATGTGTAGTGAGAAAACAATAAAACTACCAGAATCTTACCATTCCATCAATATGCATACTGAAAGAATATTGTTTACACCCAACGTCCTTTTGAATGAGAGACTCTGAATAAAAATGAAATGCAAAACCCCTTAAACCTGCTAAACTTCTGCTAGCTCAAACCCTAACTTCTCTCAGCCTCCCGAAAATTCTATAGGTGAATCTCAACTAAGGAAAAATAAAACCACACCACCGTTTGCTCAAAACAAAATCTTAAAACCCCTATTCATTACGCGGCCCTCCTACATCCCATGGAAACATACTGTCAAAGAAGACATGACTGTCTATCCCAAGGCTTAAAACGAAGCAAGAAAGAACAAGGCGGTGCAGATGGTGAAATGCTCATCTACACCATGCCCTAACCTTCCATACAATTGTCAAAGGCGTACTCATGGACACATAAAGGCTGAGATGAAAAAAAAATATAACCATAAGAAAATAAAAACACACACAAATAAGTAGGATGCACTCTAAGTAAAGGAAATTTCACCACAGGAAAACCACAAAAAATGCAAAAAACATTAACCCTCCCATAGAAAACCTAACCATATCAAATTCACGCAGTCAAAAATAACAAAATGTTGGGCGTAAAAAAAAATACATGAACGAATCCTACCTGGAAATGAAATGGAAGGTGTTATAGCTGATTTTACCAGACCAGGTGAATCACACTTGTATGGCCTTCCCCTATCCCTCTGCAAACTCCTTAGACCCCTTGGACCATTTTTTGTCCTTTGATGTTTCCTAGACCATCCCTAAAAACATGTGAAAGTTGATATACATGAATTTTAAACCTTTTATCGCGTATATACGTGGGTTTCACCTCTAAAACCACATACACCGGGATGTGTACAAAAATCCAAATCCTTTTGGAATTTTCCTTGACATGGATCTGACTCACTTGTCTCCTAGTCTTCCATACGCCTTGAGATCGCTCGGATTCGACCTTTCATTACCCCATTGAAAATATATATAAGGAACCCTTTTGATACATTCAAGGCATAAGAGAATTGAGAGCAAAGAAACTATAGTCCATTGTTGCGAGAACTTCTGCTTGAGTCTGCATCCCTTTGTCCCTTGGAGCACTTTTGTGTTCTTCCCAAGCTTGCCTTTTGGTTGTGAGATTGCTATCGAGAGATGGAGGATTGAGGTGGTGGAGGCCCAAGTGGGGGATTCAATTTCTCCGATTCGCAGACGTGCAGAAAGAGGTTGTATTCATTGTAATATTTGATGTTATATTAATAGAAATATCTTTTCCTGTCCAATAATGTATGTTTGAATGAATATTTTATCCATGGATGATTTCAAAGGCTTATACGTTGTTGATTATATATGCTAGAGTATATCTAACACCAATATAAATAGTATGCTCGTCTTCTTTACTTGTTGTTGAGGAAGTGATTCATCAGTTCAAGCTGAAGTGGGAAAGCTCAACGGGGATCTACTTCAACCATCCGGAATAAGGTACGATTTTTTATCCTTTAGTGTTAGATATTTGATTTCTCTTGTATATTGGAAAGGATTGATTTCTAGAGTCAAGCTGTGTATTGTGGTACCCCAAGCCATAGGAATTTCTCTCCGTAACAGAAGGTGACCTGGATAGCCGATGACTTTTGTAGGCGTGGAGGAGAGAAATAGATGCATGCAAACGAATGGATAGCTCCATGGTGAGAGTGACAAGTCATAAAGGATCTACGGCTTTATAAACTTGACCAGGAGGATAACTAAACCTAGCGGGAAAAATAATTTTAACTCACCTTCAAAAATATAACCTTGAAAAAGTCTGCAATGTCGGCTGGGAACATCTCTATCTACCCGATGCATCGTACAAGAAAGTCATATTGGAAGTCAGAAACACTAGTCATTTCAGTCTTGGCGGGAACATCACGAAGCTTCGAATCGACTCAGCACTAATTCTCCACAACGTCGAGTGGTAGAAACACTAAATCCCTTGGTTCATTCCGAAAACACAACCGATAGAGAGATTTCCAACTTAACCGAACATCGGAAAAAGATAGTCCAATGAAGACCCTATTTATCGAATTCTCCTTATAGTAAACTTCCAAAAACGCGGCAGACTATCTTTGAGATCATAGATAAACTGACTCCTGATACAACGTGTTTATGCCAGAAATTGTTTCCAGACTACAAGAAAACAAGCCAACATAATCTCAAATATTTCAATCAAACAAAACTAGGTTTTTAGGGTTTTTAAAAGGGTTTTCTGGTTGTGAAGTTTGTTGACAAGAGGGAATGCATTCATAACCTAAATAAGAACTAAATCACAAGTAAAGAAAAACTGATATGCATAACATAATAACCATGTATCCAACATGAAATAACATTGAAGTTCATCCACAAATGGCAAGCACTACAAGCATAAAAAGTAGAAACCAGCAATGAAATTACCAACTGTGTAGCTAAACAAGCTATAAATGAAGCCAAAGAATAGACTGAAGGGTAAAATGGAACATATATTTCATAATCAGTTTTTCAAATACACATGAGATTCATTTACTTAGCTTATCAACAAGTCAGGGACCTCCTCTATCCATCCCAAAAGTCGAACCCTTAGTCCTCTTTGTGAACTCCCTTAATACTATCTTTCAAAATTCAGTTAACGGATAAACCCTAACTGCTTTTCAGCCTACTCATCGAAATGGTTTTATCAAAATAATAATTAAAAAAGTAAAATATTCTTCAAAACATAACAAATAACTGGTTTTGTTAACAAGCCTCATAGATCTTTAGCAGCCTCTGCTAACAAAGCTATCCCTTCTAAGGCTTGGGCCTTTCTCCTAGCCTTCATCTACTCTACTTCCATCTCTGTCATTCTTCTAGTAAGCTCTTGATTTTGTTGCTATAGATCTCTAATGGTCTGTTTTAACCCTATAAATTGTAACTCTGTACTTCTTTTTCTTTTTAATGCCTCTTTTGAGACTGCAATTAGTTCTTGATAGTGATTATTCACCTCTTCTAGGTATTCTCTGAGTCTTTTATTGGCCATAATCAAACCATCACTTATCTCCTGCATATATTATACTTGATGTTTATACCGCTTTATAGTTCTCTGTAAATTTTCTTTCTCTAAATCAAATGATTTATTTCATGTTGTACTTTGTAGCTCATTAGGAAGCCATGGAATGTTAAGTCTCCTATAGATTTCTTCATCTTCAGGAAGCAACTCTGTAGGAGTATCATGAAAAATTAGGTTTTCTTGAGTCTCAGTTTCACCAGGAACATTTTCATCAACCATCAGTTTGTTTTCTGAGTGAGAAACCTCTATTTCATCTTTTTGTTGCTCTTTTAACATTTGACCTCGTATTTCCAAAAATACATCAGACAGTTTGGTCTTAGTGAGGATAGATTCTTCTTCTGATTTCATTGGTTTTTTCCCTTTGCTGTCACCCTTACCAACATCTAGCTTTTCATTAGAGGAGGAGTTATCAATCATAGTTACCCCCTCTTTATTCAATTTTGGGTTTAGTAATTTCTTCATGTTTAGCCTGAGTTTGTTGCTAGGTATATTCTTTGGTCTCCACCCTCGAGCAAGTTATCCTACCATTTTTAAAGTTTTACCTTCATGGATGACAGAGGAAAATTCCTTAACTTTAAGCTTCCTTTTCTTTGGTACTGCTATCCTATCCCCTTGACTGCAAAATTCTTTCTTAGTGCCAACCTTATTTTTATCAATGACATGAAACTTATCATCCTCCAACAAGTATGTTTCATCTTCTGACAAGACTGTAATTGGACTTTGATTTTGGATTTTAGTGTTTTCTTCATCAACTGAAACCTTCTCTGTAAGTACAATCTTCTCATCAACGAATGTCTCTGCTGGTGCATCATTCTAAATAGGCTGAGTCTCCTTGTGAATAAAATACAAATCTTTATTCTCACTGTCATCTGGATGCTGCTTAGATTCACAATATTCTTTTGCAGGTTCTGAAACTTCCTCTAATTTGACACAGTCTTCATCTTCAACCTTTACTTTCTGTCTTAATTTTCTTATTAAGGTCTGTCCTTTATTATCTTGCTTTCTAGTAGACTATCCTTCTTGACTATTTTGAAACCCTGACCAAAAAAGGAAATATTCCCAAGTTTTTCCTTCTTTCTGCAAAACACTGTTGATAATAAGTTTGATAAGTCCATCATGAAAGATGGACTGTCTAGTATGATCTTGGTGTTCTTTGATTCTAGTGGACATCTTCTATAGGCTCTTTAACAAGAAGAAAGGAAGGTTCATGTTTGATTCACTACTAAGGTGTTGAAGGAACCTGAAATGGTATTTAAAAATGAAGGCATACCTTCCTTCACATGTAATATAACTTTGTAAAACCTTGATAGGTTCTACCCATTCAGCTCTGAAGTTATGAATAGGCACTCCCTTGCCCCAATCTAGAACAATACCAGGCAATAGATACCTTTGTGCATTAAAAGTAAATGGCACTTTCTTAAACCAAAGTTCTGCTTCATTTTTAACCCATGTTGCCTCAACCATCAAATCTGTAGTCAATTTGAATTTCAAACTATCAACATATGCAGTATCTTTGTCATAACACTGAGCAAACTTGTGAGAGACTTCAGCATTGTATCCATCAATTTTTATAAAAAAAGATCAGCCATCCAGCATTTTCAAACAGTTCAGCACATCCTAGAAATTTATCTATCCAACTGAGATCAGTGGGCTTGGCCCTATTGGTTTTCCCACTCCTCTTCATATTCTATCTGGTTTTCAGCACCTGTTAGTAATTTCACAATCTATTCCTTCAATTTTACACAGTCTATCCTTTCACCAGTTCAGGAAATGCTTTGTGCCAAGTTTCAATAATTTGGCTTAAACACAAAACCAGAAATCTCCAACAATGCTGCTCTGAACTTTACTAACTCAAACGATGCCTATTTAGATATTTTAACTAATATCTCATCATTGAAAGTTTTTTGAGTAAGTAACTTCATGTCTTCCTTTAAAAATTTGACATCATAGGGCTTATTAGAAAAAACCCCAATTTTAACAAGACATGACAAAGGTCACGCGGGATACCTCATTCAAAGCTCAATAAAGGCGTTGGAAGTTGATTCCTTGATCGGCTAGGTGTCGAATTGAACATTCTAGGTGTCTTCAACCCTCCATATCGCTTCTAACTGTCACCGCTGGGAAACCCTAATTCTTCCTTCTACTGTCAAATTCCTGATTTTTCAGCAATATGTCTCCACCACAGCGTCCACTAGCTTCGTAATCTTTAGTTTGAGAACCTCTTCCCGTAAATTTTGCCTTGTTCCACTCTCTGTCTTGATTTTCCATGCATTTGCATCGAACTGCCACGATTTCCCTCACACGATGACTAAACACCTGTTTACATGATTAGACTAGCAAGACATGTATCAAACCTGCTAATTGATGTGATTAATTGCCTTAGGAATGAAATCATTGAAAAAATCGGAGTGAAAAACAACCAATTGGGCACTCGTGACTTTCTTGTAGCGCGCCAGTGCATTATTTTCTCTCTTGCGCTACAAGAAAGTTCAAACATATAATTTATGTCATTTGATCACTAATCCAGCTTTAAAACTCAGTTTATATGATTAACCTTTGATCTTAGTGTCATTGACGAAACCATTAATAAAAATACACCCTATAGAACCCTTCAAAAATGAACTCTACGCAAAATTTTCATAAAAGCAAGCTTTAAAAAACATAGGAAAAAACCAAAAATGATGAAAACCTAAAGGCATAAACTCAACTTTTAAATCTAATCCAAAATTTCCTAGAAGTAAGAACATTAGCAAATTTCAAAAACACAAACAAAATATAAAACTAAAGAAAACAAATTCATGACTTAACACAGCGGATCAGACTTCGGAAGGCTTCCGATAAACACATCGAAAAGCTAGTGGACTATGCATCTGCTGTATCGAAAGGCTAGTCAACCAAGTATCTAATATGGGAAAACAAAAGAACTTAGTTTTTCAAAGAAAACAACCAGCCCTCGGAAAACCCTGGTAGAAATAAAGGGTTTGCGGTCCAGCTACCGTAGGTCAAGTAACAAAAATAAAGGGTTTTACCGGTTGTGGCCTGGTCCACCATATGTATTTTTGTATTTTGACTTTAAGTATGATATGCAAGTTCCTATCTAAGATGCAAATTGATGAAGAATGTGAGGAGTGGTCACAATGTGATGCACAGGTTCTTACCTCTCATCTTAGACTCTCTCGCATCTAAATCACACACAACTAGAAAAACAAATGTTAACTAAGCTATCATTAGGGAGAAAGATTATTAATTCATGAGTAATGTAATACTGTTCACATGTTAAGATAAATCACATGTAGTTGTTCTTAGAATCAAAAAAAATAAACATGAATAAATATATACACGACAAGATAGCTCGTCAACCGTTAAAACATCCATTACTCATAGTGGAAATTGTCACAGAATAAACCAGAGAACATTCAAAAAAGAACATAGGTTCAAAAAGTTAGAACGCTCTCACAGTTAATGAAACACAGCTGAAAACGAAATAGTTCCCCTTCAACATTGTTCATTTCATCACATTTGACATTCCACACAACACTTTCTCCAACAGGCAAAAATTTGTAATTTTATTATTGCAAAACGAAGTAGTTCCTCTTACAACAAGTAGTTTACAAGTTTCTCTGGGAAAAATCCCCTCTTTCTTTCTCTCTTTTCCCATTTATACAAGAACCAGCTCAACCTTTTGGTTGCCCCACCAACGTTTCAATCTCTAGCCTTGTCGTTTTGCCACTGCTCATGATTCCACGTTACATTTTAAATAAAGACTTTCATAAAAATAGATACTGCTAGGTAACCAATGAAATGCCCAAGCCAGGGCCCTTGCTCTTTAATGATTACATTCTACCATTCATCGGTCCCTCGTCAGACCTTTATTATTTTATTTTCCTCGAGCAACAACTCTGCTGCCTTATGCATTTTTATCCTACTTTGTCCTCCAACTGCATCTTCTTTGCCGCAATCATCTTCAAAGGGATCTGAGAAAAAATCCCATGTCTGTCTGCGATCAAATGAAATTCATCATTTATTCTGACTATCTTCAATAAATATAAACATAATACCAATCAAATGAAAACTAAAGGAAAAGGAAAATGGAGCAGGCCTTCTCGTGTAAACATCAACCTAAAAAGACGAAGCACGAAGGTCCTCTATGAAAGAAGTGACTAGCTTATGAAAACCAGTGGGAAAACGATTTAGAAACACGCATGTAAAAACCCCCATTGGGGGATTGGAACACTAGACATCAGATGATTAGTGTGCTATAAAGCCATAACGATAGAAGTCTAATAGTCTAGGGGTTCCAAAATACACATCAAAACTCGACGCGATAAAACATCGGGGGGGACCTACTGAGGCATTGGGTAGCTAGAGCGTTGTATAGCCGCAACGGTGGAAGTCTTACAGTCAAGAAAATTCACAGGCTATTCACCATCGAAGAAATAATGAACAGGATATTGGCGACCGAACAAACATTTTGACGAGCAATTAGTTGATTCGGGAGCCACAACAGTGGCATTCAATCAACCTACGGCCTCCGATCAAAAACATAAATCCTTCCAAAAAACCCAAAAGGTGAGGTTTATTTTCCAGTAATGACACACTAGATGTCCTCTGAAGACAGCAAATGACAATTCCACCTTAAAACTCAACGATAAGCAACGGAAAACTACTAAGCCTTATAGTCCAAAACATGCACGGACCAAGACGGAAAACTCAAATAGCAAGGAAACGGCCTCAAAAAATCCAACGTGTAGCAGAGTGGGGAAAACAAGATTAAATAGGAGGGTCCAAAATTTCTAGAAATTTGGGAAATTGTTGCAGCTGCAACAATTGGCGGCTCACTAGTGAATCTACATCTCTGAATAAACCCCTCCTTGAGCAATAGACTATTTAGCAGTGAAACCGACATGCTGAATTCTTCTAGATATATGGATTCCCATAATGTAACATATATGAAGCCGTAATCATTGATGATAGTCCAATTTTCGGGAATGGAAACCAAAATCTCAAGGTTAGTATAACTCTTTCGAGGCTTAAGTAGGTGGATTTCATTTTAACCTTATCTTTGGGCAGCTTCCAGCTTAGATTCCACAGGATTGGAACGCATGGTGAATCAGAAATATTCGTTTGTTCCCCATTCCCATGCCAATTGCACTTTTGTGCCTTTTGAATTTTTTCTCTTTGGATTCCTGCATATGCCTTTCTTTCTGAATTTAATTCAGGTTCCTCTATCCATAGTGTCCTTTTGTGTGAGAGATGCATTTAATTTTCAGCTCACGGATGGAGAGGAACTTTTGGCAATTTTTTACTCATATGGTTCAGTACTTTGTTTTGACACATATTTGCTTTCTTAGGAGTTCTAACTCTTATTAGCCATTTAGCTTTCAATTCCTAGCATGGGATCATTTAGATATAATATATTGTTTACCTTGCCCTCCTTTCCATGGATCTTTTGCTGTCACCCCCTAGGACGTTTTAGATGTGAAATGGATGGAGCCTCGAAAAAGTATTACGGACCTCTTGATTCCGAGTTATTTCAGGGATTACACTGGACCTCAATGTGTTCATAGACATTTTAGGAAAACTACTTAATAGAAGAAATTCCAATAGATTCAAACAGTCTAATGCCCAAAGAATCTAAGTTTATCAAGGGTTCTGATGCTTTCCAAGCAACCAAGAGTTCACTTCCTTTATTGGAATCAGGA
Organism: Pseudotsuga menziesii; assembly: GCA_001517045.1. Lineage (NCBI taxonomy): Eukaryota > Viridiplantae > Streptophyta > Pinopsida > Pinales > Pinaceae > Pseudotsuga > Pseudotsuga menziesii. Next base: position 185,207 of record LPNX010044565.1, read on the forward strand.
GAAAAATACTCTAAACAAAAAGGAAAAGAACAAATTAAAGTGGAAAACAAGTCAATTATGTATATACAAAACAGAACAAAATAAAACCAAATCAAGAAAAATAAGGCTTAAGAACTAAACCATTTACTAGTAAGTTCTCTTCCCATCCCTGTAAATCCTGCAACTTATAGGTTGAGGGGCCAAGATTTGCCACAATCTGGAGAGGGCCTACCCATAACTGTTGAAATTTCATGTGTTTTCCCTTCTCATCATGAGGGTGATCCCACTTGAGAACCAAATCTCCCACCTCAAATTCTTTTGTTCCAGCTTTGTGCTTATCAAACCACCTCTTCACTACCTCTTATTGTTGTTTAAAACATTCTCTAGCCTTGGATCTAGATTCTCCTGCCTTCAAAAGATTATGTATCCTCATCTGCAAAACTTCATTATCTAATCCTCTTGATTCCTGAGCTATTATGGAAGAGGGTAGCGTGATATTGGGGGGTAGAATTGCCTCTTTTCCATAAACAAGGGTATATGGGGACACGCCTAATGAAGTCTTGGGGGTGACCCTATCAGCCCAAAGAGCATTTGGTAATGCTGTATGCCAAATTCTCTGGTTTTCTATCACAGTATTTTTTTAGATTCTAATCAGATTCTTGTTCGAATATTCAGCCAAACCATTTCCTTGCAGATAATAATTTGCAAAGTAATGCAATTTAATTCCCTTTTCATGAGCAAATGCAGTTAATATAATAGAGGAAAAATAAGTAGCGTTATCGAAAACTAGAGAAATTGGAACTCCAAACCTATTCATTATATGATCTTGCAAGAAGTCCATGACCACATCTTCATTCACCTTACACAATAGAATGGCTTTGACCCAATGAGTGAAGTAATCAGTTTCCATAAGAATATACTTGTGTTGCAGGGAGGAATTTGGCCTTATCTCTCCAATGATGTCCATCCCCCACTGCTCAAAAGGTTATGTTATCATCACAGGCTTCAATGGTCTTTCTTCTTTAACTTGCCTTCCACCACAGCTTTGACAAATGTCGCACTTTTTGACATGGGCGTGTGCATCCTTGAACAGTGTGGGCCAATAGTATCCGGCTCTGAAAATTTTATGAGCTCTAGTATTTCCAGAGAAATGTCCTCCAGTAGGCCCATCATGTAAATCTATCATGACCTTCTTTGCATCTTATTTCTCTATACTTCTAAGAGGAACTCCATCATAATTCTTTCTGAATAATATTCCTTCAATAATCTGATATGAGGCTTATTTCAGGCGCAGTGCTCTTCTTTGCTTAGAATTCTAATGTTCTGACAACAATCCCACTTGAAGGTAATGCACAAGGTCTCGATACCAGGAGTCTGGAGCTGTGAAAAGAGGACATACATCCATCAAATGTAACTTAGCTTCGTCTTCCTAGTCATGTTCTTCATTGTCTTTACTTTCAGTCATTAGTTTGCACACTCCTTGCCCTTTAACTATGGAGGCTAGCTTGAATTCAAGGTCGTACTCCTATAGAGCTATTAACCAGTTGCCTCTTCTTTCTCCTAATTCTTTTTGCACAAAAAGAGACCTCATAGCTGGGTGTGGAACTATTACATTTGTCCGATTCTTAAGTATATATGGCCTGACTTGTTTTACTGCTTTGAACACTGTGTAAGCTTGTTTATCCATAGTTGGGTAATTCAATTCGGCCCCTTGCAGACCAGTGCCCATAAATGATATGGGAAACTCATTTTCCCCATATTCCTTCTGGGTAAGTACCGATCCATTTCAATTGTACACTTTGCTTTACCATTTGCTGCAAAGTTTTAACAATTTGAGCGAAATCTGGCACAAACCTTCGCACAAAATTTATTGTCCCCATAAATGAATGCATGCCCTTTTTATTATGGGGTAAAGGAATTTGTTCGATAGCTTTGATACTTTCTGGGTCTATGGAGATCCCTTTCTTAGAAACCATGTGACCCAACAACTTACCTTTGGTAACGGCAAACACGCACTTCTTGGGGTTTACTGAGATACCATATTTTCGGCAGCGTTCAAAAATCTGCTTTAGATGAAATGCATGTTCCCCTCTTTTCTTTGAGAATATCATGATGTCATCGAGGTATACTACAGCACTGCGGCTAATCAGACCGTAGAAAGCTATGTCCATAGCCCTCTGGAAAGTAGCTCCAGTGTTTATGATTCCAAAGGGCATCCTTCTGTAAGAAAAAGTTCCCCATCTGGTTCTGAATGTAGTTTTAAGTCTATATTCTTTGGCTACCAACAATGTGATGCGCAGGTTCTTACCTCTCGTCTTAGACTCTCTCACATCTAAATCACACACAACTGGAAAAACAAATGTTAACTAAGCTATCCCTAAGGAGCAATATTATTAATTCATGAGTAATGTAATACTGTTCACATGTTAAGATAAATCACAGGTAGCTGTTCTTAGAATCAAAACAAATAAACATGAATAAAGATATAGACGACAAGATAGCTCGTCAACAGTTAAAACATCCATTAATCATAGTGAAAATTGTCACAGAATAAACCATAGAACATTCAAATAAGAACATAGGTTCAGAAAGTTAGAACGCTGTCACGGTTAATGAAACACAGCTGAAAACGAAATAGTTCCCCTTCAACATTGTTCATTTCATCACATTTGACATTCCACACAACACTTCCTCCAATAGGAAAAAATTTGTAATTTTATTATTACAAAATGAAGTAGTTCCTCTTACAACAAGTAGTTTACAAGTTTCTCTAGGAAAAAGCCCCTCTTTCTTTCTCTCTTTTCCCATTTATACAAGAACCAGCTCAACCTTTTGGTTGCCCCACCAACATTTCAATCTCTAGCCTTGTCATTTTGCCACTGCTCGTGATTCCACGTTATGTTTTAAATAAAGACTTTCATAAAAATGAATACCGCTAGGTAACCGACGAAATGCCCAAGCCAGGGCCCTTGCTCTTTAATGATTACATTCTACCATTCATCAGTCCCTCGTCAGACCTTTATTATTTTATTTTCCTCGAGCAACAGCTCTGTTTCCTTATGCATTTTTATCCTACTTTGTCCTCCAACTGCATCTTCTTCGCCGCAATCATCTTCAAAGGGATCTGAGAAAAACTCCCATGTCTGTCTGCGATCAAATGAAATTCATCATTTATTCTGACTATCTTCAATAAATATAAACATAATACCAATCAAATGAAAACTGAAGGAAAAGGAAAACGGAGTGGACCTTCTCGTGTGAACATCAACCTAAAAAGACAAAGCACGAAGGTCCTCTATGAAAGAAGTGACTAGTTCGTGAAAATTGGTGGGAAAATGATTTAGAAACGTGCTTGTAAAAACCCCCATCGGTGGATCAGAACACTAGAGATCAGACAATTAGTGTGCTATAAAGCCGCAACGGTGAAATTCTAACAGTCTAGGGGTTTTAGAATACACATCAAAACTCGGAGTGATAAAACATCGGGGGGGACCTACTGAGGCATCGGGTAGGTAGAGCGTTGTACAGCCTCAACGGTGGAAGTCTTACAGTCAAGAAAATCTGCAGGCTATTCACCATCGAAGAAACAATGAACAAGATATCAGCTACAGTACAAACATTTCGACGGGAAATTAGTCGATTCGGGAGCCGCAATAGTGGAATTCAATCAACCTGTGGCCTCCGATAAAAAATATAACTCCTTCTGAAAAACCCAAAAGGCGAGGTTTATTTTCCAGTAATGACACGCGGGCTGTCCTCTGAAGACGGAAAATGACAATTCCACCTTAAAACTCAATGATAAGCAACAGAAAAATGCTAAGCCTTACAGTCCAAAACATGGACGGACCAAGAAGGAAAACTCAAATAGCAAGGAAACAACCTCAAAAGATCCAACGTGTAGCAGAGTGGGGCAAACAAGATTAAATAGGAGGGTCCAAAATTTCCAGAAATTTGGGAAATTGTTGCAGCTACAACAGGTTCTGAGACCTGAAGAGAAGTCTATAGTGTGTTCAATATGGATCTTCAAGAACAAGTATACAAATCAAGGTTCTTGGTTTGTCTCAGAAAGAATAGACTATGGCATGACATACTCTATTGACGAGACACACTTTTCCAGTGAGTAGAAGTATATATCGATCAAAGAACCACATGTACATAATATGATTTGTACGAGCTTAGAAGGCACCCATAAAAAAGCACATCTAGTTACATAAGGAGCTTGAATATCACCTAGAGTGATGAATATCTTAACCCTTGCTATAAGGTTGAAGATGGAAACCTATAGAAGACAACAAGCTCACAGTTGGGTGCAATAGGAACTTTTTGACAAAGTTCAAGATAAAGGGATCTTGGTATCTAGTAACATGATATGGATACATAGTAGTAGAAGATGATACTTATCACTCCAGTATAGAATACAAAGGGAGGATGATGCTCCGCTTCAGGGGGAGTGACTATAGAATATCTCTGAGTTCGACATGATATGACAGGATGGACAACTCCATGTTGGAATAATTTTTTACCAAGAATAAAGTGGGTTCCAAACTTCAAGGTTGAATGCAAAAGACTGGGATATGTTGATGACCTGACAGAATGAAATCATGGTATATTTTATGATGGAAGAATACCAAAATGATGTTTGTGATATAGCACTCAAACCAGAAAGAAAGAGTGTGGTATATTCCAAGTGGATTTGTCAGATAAAACATGTTGCTAATGGAATTAAGTCAAGATTTGTGGCTAGAGTATTCTCTCAGAAAGAGGAGATTGATTACGAAGACACATTTTCTCTAGTAGCAAGGTACACCTCCATCAGAACCATCATGGCACTTGCTTCCATGATGAAGTGGGATATACACCAGATGGATGTAAAGACATCCTTCCTTAATGGGATGGTTAAGGAAGATGTTTACATTGAAAAACCACAAGGATTTAAATTCAAAGATAGAGTGACTCATGTATGTAAGTTGAAATAGGCTCTATATGGACTGAATCAAGATCCTAGATATTGGTATGGAATAATAGATAGCTTCTTGACAAGATTGGTCTTTACCAAGAGTAAAGTTGATCCTAACCTTTACCTTAAGGTTATGGATGATGAACTAGACATAATATTGTTGTATATGGATGATCTATTTCTGACCAGAAATGAGAAACATATTACAGATTGCAAGAAGAATCTAGTTGAAGAATTTGAGATGAAATATCTTGGATTGATGCATTATTTCCTAGGGTTGGAAGTGTGGAAAATCCGATAAAGAATATTTCTTAACCAGGGAAAGTATGCTGCAGAAATATTAAGAATATTTGATATGTTGGATTGGAAATACATGGCCACACCCTTGTACACCAACCTGAAGCTGTTGTCTAATGAGACATCAAAGTTAGTAGATATGAATCAGTACATACATTTTATTGGTTCATTGATATATCTTAGGAATACAAGGCCATATATATGCTTTTCTATGAATACCTTAAGTCAATATCTAGTTAAACCTAGATGTGTTCACCTGATAGCTACAAAGCATGTGATAAGGTACCTGAAAGGTACGATAGACTTGGTACTTTACTATGGTAGAGATCTTGACTATACGAATTCAGATTGGGAAGGAAGTGCCACAGAAAGGAAAAGAACCTTAGGTGAATGTTATTGTTTGGGATCCACCACGTTCTCATGGTTTAGTAAGAAAGGATCCCTTGTTTCTCTCAGCACCACTGAAGAAGAGTACTATGAAACTTGCTCCGGTATATGGGAAGTCATATGCCTTTGAAAAACTGATGTCAAGACTATTTGACATGGTGTTGGATATCACAGTGATTATTTATGACAACCAGAGTTACATAAAGATGAAAGCAAATCCTATGGGATATGCTACTAAATGGAGATATAAAACTCCAGTACATGAGTACCTATGAGCAAGGTGTTGATGTGTTGACCAATATTCCGTGACAAGTTTGGTGTAGTTCCAAAAGACTTTCCTTGCAAGGAGGAACAATGATGATACTACATACTTTCCTCGTAAGGAGGAACAATGATGTTGATATAGATCTTTTGTTGCAAGGAGGAACACTGAAGATATGGACCCTTCTCAGTAAGGAGAAATAGGTCGAAGATATGGACCCTTCTTAGAAAGGAGAAACGGGTCTAAGATACAGAACCTTCTCAGAAAGGAGAAATAGGTCGAACATATAGACTCTCTTCAGAAAGGAAGAACAAGTCAAACATATAGACTCTCTTTGAAAAGGAGGAATAGGTCGAAGATATGGAATATCCTCATAAAGGAAGAGCAGTCATAGATATAAACCCTACTCGAACAAAGGGGGAGCATTTTGATAATATGGATACTCCCGAGAAAGGAAAAGTGGTGATGAGATTGGCATCGATGATGGGATGATGGAATTCTCTAGCATGAAAGAGAAAAATTTGTTTGAATATGCTGACAAGGTCAGACATTCACTTGTGGATGATAGTGTCCTCTCTTGAGGATGGAAGCTATAACACTCTGTTCATGAGAGTGGTCCTTACTAGCTAAGGATGGCCCTACAGATATTACTCTCGCATGGAGAGTACCCACATTTAGTTGTGGACGATAGTATCCTCTCTTGAGGATGGAAAGTATAACACTATGTGCATGAGAGTGCTCCTTACTAGATAAGGATGGCCTTGCAGATGTTACTCTCGGATGGAGAGTGCCACATTCTATTCTAGATATAGTATAATAACACTCACCTAGGAGTGGTACTAAACTTAGTGCTATGAATGCTCTGCGATCATTCCGCATGGAGGACATGACTGACATTTTGTATGCATTCGAGATTTTCTCTGTAGACGATACTCTTATATGAAGAGTATGCCTACATTCATATGTAGATACCATAGAATAACACTCACTTGGGAGTGGTCCTAACCTTCGTGGTATGGATTCTCTAAGATGAGTACTCACAAACACTGTAGTATAACACTCACTTGGGAGTGGCCCTAACCTCAGTGGTATGGATGTTCTACGATGAGGGCCAAAATTTTGAATGTGGTCAAGATATTCTTTGCAAACAATACTCTTATATCGTAGAGTATACGTACAAGTGAGTGTAGATACCATAGTATAACACTCACTTGGGAGTGGTCCTAACCTAAGTGGTATGGATGATCTATGATGAGTCCTCATGGACAATATGACCTTCACCGGGTGGGATCATGTTGAGGCCTGGAAATTCGCAGACAACAACAGCAAGGGATTCTCCCCAGTGAACGTTTCCAACTAGGTCGTGACTGTTTGGTGTAGGGAATCCATCCGGTTTGCAGTCTGGCTACCGTAGGTCAAGTAACAAAAACAAAGGGTTTACCGGTTGCGGCCCAGTCCACCGTGTATATTTTTGTATTTTTGACTTTAAGTATGATATGCAAGTGCCTATCTAAAATGCAGATTGATAAAGAATACGAGGAGTGGTCACAATGTGACGCGCGGGTTCTTACCTCTCATCTTAGACTATCTCGCATCTAAATCACACACAACTGAAAGAAAAGATTAACTAAGATGTCCCTAGGGAGAAATATTATCAATTAATGAGTAATGTATTACTGTTCATATGTTAAGATAAATCACAGATAGATGTTCTTAAAATCAAAACACATAAACATGAATAAAGATATGCACAACAAGATAGCCCATTGTCTCTTAAAACATTCATTACTCATAGTGAAAATTATGACAAAATAAACCAAAGAACATTCATATAAGAACATAGGTTCAGAAAGTTAGAACGATCTCATAGATAATGAAACATAGCTGAAAACGAAATAGTTCTCCTGCAACATTTTTCATTTCATCACATTTGAACATTCCACACAACACTTTCTCCAACAGGAAAAATTGTAATTTTATTATTCCAAAATGAAGTAGTCCCTCTTACAACAAGTAGTTCACAAGTCTCACTGGGGAAAAGCTCCTCCTCTATCTAATTCTCCTATATTTATACAAAAGCAAAACTATTGGGTTTCCCAGAAATGAATCTTGGGCTTCCCCAATGCTTCACCTCCAATAATTTTCTCACATTTAGTGCTTATATGATTTACAATATATTACAATTAAACAAACTAATAAAGCACTTAGGTGGAGGGCCCCACTTGAATGTTTAAGAACTTATTCCATGCTAAAGATTTTGAGGCAATGTTTTCAAACTCAGAAGGTTCGAGAAAATGAATATTGATTTCAAATTTAGCAGCCTGATTTCTTATTATTTCGATCTTGTCTGAGCTCAAGCATAGTTGATCTTCTAGCAACTAGACACTGACCACCGAATGAGCTACCTCATCTCTCAAAATTGGCTCATCTAGGGCCTTGATCGGCTGAATTCTTTGTTCATCCTCCTGATATCTATTCTGCAACATCTCCATAAACAGGTCGTGGTCTAGAAATGTGTCCATTCTCTTCTCAGCAGCAACTTGGAAATAGTTGTAAGTGATCAAAAGTCTCCTACAAAACTCTATACAAGCTCCCTTTGTCTTCCTTACAGCCTTCTTGAATTCTTCAGCTGTGTTTATGGAAAACTCTAATAAATCATAGTCTTGTTTCAGGACTTGTTGATCTTTTGTTGGCAGGTCTGTAGGGGTCTCCTCATTGGCCTCTAATATTGCTATTCTGCCCGTCAAGACTTCTAAAATGTCCTATGATCTGTCCACAAAATATGAAGAAGTTTCCAAAATTTCCTCTAGTCTAATGTCTACCTGCAAAACCTTACACCTCTCTTCCTCTATGGATAATTGCAACTTGTGCATTTTATTTCTCTGTGCTAAAACATGTTCTTTGAAAGGTTGAATGTTGGCCTTCTATTCCCTAGATTCTCCCAGAGCTGCTGCTAATGAAGCAACTTGTTCTTTGAGCTCTGCTGCTTGCACCTGAGATAGCTTCTCTAACTCCTCCAAAGTAGCCTTCTATAACTCTAGCTACCCTATCTTACTTAGCAGCTGATCCTTTTCTACATGGAGGATTTCTCATACCATTTTCAACCCATCATTTTCTGTCGTTAGCCCCTGACATCCTCCAGCAATTTTGCTAGACTTTCCTGGGAAACTTCTAAAGACCTCTTCTCTACTTAGAGGGACTGGAGTTCTGCTTTTGAAGAATTTATTTCATGTTGCATGTCTTCAAACTTCCTTTTCAATTTATTACTTTCCTCTCTCTCCCCTCTTAGCGTATCTTTTAGTTGGGAAGCATATTTCCTTGACTATTCAAGGTCAGTCATTATCCGATCTACATTGTCCTCAGAAGCATGGATCAATGCTACTCCAGCTCGGATAGTGAACCTTGGGTCCTTGTCTATTCCATGCACCATGGTTGTATCATTTATCATTTTCCCTGATTGCCCCCCAGTCTCGACTTTCCTCTCAATCCTCTATACAATTCTTTTCATCTCCTTGTCATAAAAAATAGTGTTAAAGTTTGGAACCTCTTACCCTTACTTTTGTTCGAAAGGGATCAGTCTTACACTAGAAACAACAACCTATCCTAATGTGTTGCTAGCAGCTGCCTCAGGGTCTTGGGAATTAGGATTACCCAGATCTTGAACCTGAATGTCTACAGGATCGAAAGCTTGTTTCTCTGTCATGGAACCTATCAGTTTTAGTCTTTCTGCTTCCTGCTTCCTTAGTTTCTCATCCATTTTCCTTTTCCTTTCTTCTTCTTCACTCTTGGTAGCTTCTTCTGCACTTCTAGCTGCTTCTTATTCTACTTTCCTCTTTTATTCCTCCTCACTTTTAAGCCAACTTTCAGCCTCCTATGCTAGTCTTCTAGCATCTTCATCTCTTTTCCTAGCCTCCCTTCCTCTTCTTTCTTCAAATCATCTTGTCCTTTCGCGCCTTTGGTAGTGATCTTCTTTTTGAATCTTCCTTTTAATGCATTTATGTTTTCTGCATTTCAAAAAATTGATTCATCTTTTTCCTAGTGGCTTGTACACTCAAAATGTACATTTTCTTCCTTACAGTGTTCTTCCACTTTATTTCGGGAATCATTCCTATGGAAATTCATTCCCCCAAAATGAAACTTCTCTAGTTCTTCTACAAACTCATAAGCTTTCTTAAATCTTGAGAACTTATAACTTCCCAACCTGAATGGTAAGGGAGGATAAGTTGCCTTCTTATGTTCAAATAAAAAACTCCCTATGCCATCCAAGAAGACCTGCCTGACTGGCTCCTTGTGTACCACATAATTAGTGGCATATTTTGGAAGCAATGAAGGTGCTTTGGAGCAGCCATACATTCTAATATATAGTCCATCCTTGGTTTAGTAGTAATCAACATATTCTTTAATGACCTGCAACGCTTCTTCGGACATGCAATTGCATTCTTTTAAGAAAATCATTGTATATAATGGCATAATGAAGTGCTCACACACTTCTCCTGTAATGACTGTAGTACTTATGTGCCCATAGTGGCTTGTAGGCCATTTATACTGGTGTTCTATCTCAGTCCCAAATACACCTCAAGTTTGGGAAAGGTTGGTTGCATAGTATGCAATCAATCAGTATGGAGCTCAAGTAGAACTTCAATTTTTTCTGGGACACCCCTCCCAAGGCTGAAGCAATGCAGGTCGAGAGACTATTTGATACAATGTTCACCTAGTTGAACACAGTCCCTTGTGTGGCAACACAAAAGATGATAGGATCCCACCCCAAATTAAAACTTTTACCGTGATATCTCCCAAATATCATGTTCAGCATTAAGGCAATGAACCTATAAGGGGTTCTTAAGGTGGTTGTGTCATATTCCCCTGATGGCCTAGTTCTGAAACTCTTTCCAGGTACCAGCATTCTTTTCAATGTCTCAACTAGGTCAAGATCAATATCCTTGAGCCAGTCCTCAGTCAAGTAAACCTGGGCTTCTGGTAAGTGGTAGGCTAAAGATACATAACCGGGGCTATAAGCAGCATAACCCTATGGTAGTTACATATGCCCTAGGAAGGATCCATCCAATTACCTCTGAGCACGGGAAAAGCTCAGGCTAGGTAGCAATCCTCATCAAAGAAGATATTTCAATATTAGCATATATATTTTCTTCCTCAAAACTACTATCAAGTACTTCATGATGTGTTATCAGTCTGTAGATTCCCCCCCATTTATATTCGGGTTCCACACCAGTAATGCATCTAGTGTCTTCATAAGTATATTCAACCTTTGTGATAACTTCAACCTCGGGTTCCTCTTCCACTATAGGGGCTTTCTTTCTCTGCCTTTTAGACATCTTGTAGTTGGAAAGATTTCCCTGTCATACACACAAATCTTTTAGGTCCGGTTGATCCATTCAACTAATATTGAAAGAATGAAAACAAAATACATGAGCATTTACCTCGGTCATGCTAGTCATGATTGAATCTATGTAAAATACATCAACAAATTCAACTACTGAGCATTTCTACACAAGAAAAGTCTATAAAACTATATCCTTCCCACCACTAAAAATGGGTGTGATCAATCAATAACATTATGGCATTGCTAATAATGAAGAAAAATCTCTCCCGGTCAAAGAAATAAGTCTCACAACTACACTCTCAGTGCTGTGATTCTAGAGTAAATCCTCCTGCTGCCACTCTCGTCTTAAACAAGGTGCAACCTCAAAAACCACTACCCTAGTCCCACACAGGCAAGCGACCCAAAAGACTGGAAAAACAAACTCTTGGCACTTCGAATCAAACAGGAAAAAACTCCTTCTTCTTGCAAAACGAAAAGGAAACCACCTCCCCCCAAAAGGCCATACACAGACTTGAGAGAACTGGTGCAGACAGCGTAACGCTTGTCTGCACCAGTTTCCCGAGCAGCCAGGTGAGGTTCACAAAATCATAATGGCACCAAAATTAATCATTATGAAAACAAAAAACACCCCCGTAGATGGCCATACTGTTGAGATGAACTAGATATACTGCTAAAACCGTAAACCTAGGAGTTCATTAACCGTGGAGGTGGGAACTAACCAAGGACAACAACTCTAGTTTGAAATTCAAAGGGAAAGGGTAGAATTAAGAAGAAAGGCCTACTTGGCAATGAATTGTGCAACTTACAAGAAGAAACCGCAAACTTCCATAGGGGCGCTACCTAGGAATGAGATACCGACAGCGAGTACAATGTCCTATTTGAAACAACAATGACAGCGCAGGCACGGGTTCACAGGAATAATAATAGAAAAATAAACCCCAAAACCCCCAATATATACATCCTGGTAAAACAAGCAATCGATGGGAAAAACATGACCACGGGTGGCAAAGTGACCAAGGGATCGGTGATCAAGTCAGCTGAATCTTCGCAACAATGGACGATGAAATGACTACGAGATCCACAGTGCCAATTGAAGCATCAACAAGAGACATAAAAACAATCACTTCACATCGAATCTCAACTAGACTAAAACCTCGGACCAATAGTTGGTTGAAGCGTCGCAACAACAACAGAAACTGTAAAGACAACGAGTTTCGCAGACCAGTCAAAATCGGAGTGAAAACAAACATGACTTAAGCGAAAAAGAATGGCCAAGCAGCAAACATAAATCAAAATAAATCAAAAGAATAGTCCCTTCTAGAGCCACAACTACGGAAGTTAAAAAGACTAAGGTCTTGTGAATCAAACTGACAGGAATTGAAAGAGGTTAACACAACCATCAAGGGTGTTCACAATATGTCATCCGCAATGGAGGAAGCTACAGAGACAAAGAGTTCCAGAAGTATTCCAATAAGGTCACCAATAATAAGAAAATAAAATAAAACGCATCGAAAGCAAGTACACCTTGGATCGGATCGTCATTCAACTGCATCCCCACAACAACAGGCGCGTAGTTAACTGCATTTCTGATTAATAGTCTCAACAACTTCCGACGGCAGGGTAAGAAATCAATGCAAGCCATAAAATAACATTAACAGCATTGGCATAAAGATATTCCTTGAACAATCATCAACAAAATCAAGCAAACCCAAACAAGCTGAGCAAAACCAAATTAAAAGGAGGGTCCCAAAATTTTAAGAATTTTGGGAAATTGTTGCAGCTGCAACAAATGGCGACTACCTGGTGAACCCGATATTTTGAATCAACTCGTCTCTCAGTAAAAGACTGTTTAATCATTAAACTCATAGGTTGAATTCTTCTAGATGCTTGTATTCCTATAATGGAAAACACATGCATTTAAATAATTGATGACAGTCCTTTTTTTTGGAAATGGGAACACCAAAATATTCAAAGTCCGGATAACTCTTTTGAGGCTTAGTAGATGAGTTTTATTTTACCTCTATCTTTGGGTAGTTTCCAGCTTGGACAACACAAGATTGTAACATATGGTAAACAGAAATATTCATTTGTTCCTCATTCCCATGCCATTTGCACCTTTTGTGCCTTTTGAACCTTTCGTTCTTATGAGTCCTCCATGTGCCTTTCTTTCTGAATTTTATTCAGGCTCTTCTATCCATAGTGTCCTTTTGTGTGAGTGATGTATTTACTTTTCAGCTCACAAATGGATAAGAACTTTTGTCAAATCAGTATTTATGTGTTTCGATACTTTGCTTTGATAAGTATTGCTTCTTTTAGGAGTTTTGACTCTTAACAGCCTCCAGGATTTTTTATTTATTTATTTGGGCATGGGATCATTTATATATAATAAACTATTTACCTTGCTTCCTTTCCATGGGTCCTTTGTTGTCACCCCCTAGGACATTTTAGCTGTGAAATGGATGGAGCCTCGAAATAGTATTCCAGACCTTTTTATTTTGAGTTATTTTTAGGGATTAAGCAGGGCTTCAATGAGTTCATATCCATTTAGGAAAAATACTTACTAGAGGAAATTCTATCAGTTCAACCAAGAATGCACAGTCTTATCCCAAATATTTCAGTTAATCGAGAACCCTGATGCTTTCCATCACTAGTACAAAAGCGCGGATTTTTCCACAGAGGTTTTCCACGTTTCTTACTTTTTTGGTGTAAAATCTGATGTAACAGGAACGAGGCATCACTATATCCACGCCTAGCCGTCGCTGTATCCATGCCTGCACTCTTAGCCATTGTTGTATCCACGCCTGGACTCGTAGCCGTCGCTGTATCCACGCCTAGCCGTCGCTGTATCCACGCCTGGAAGATAGCGGGTAGGAATTGCAATGCTTGGTCAAATCATACAACAACATATTGAGGAAAACCACAAATATGATAGTGCTCTTCATGTTTATATAATTGAGGGCCTTCATTCACCAAACGCTAGGACGTAAAAGTCAATTTTCCTAGCGAGAGAGGAAGAAGCTTGACTCGATCTCAAACAAAGCATAAATAATATCAAGACAATGCTTTATTAATAATAGTGTTCCCAAATCTCACATTATTACCAATGTACATTCAGCGGAAGCACCAAGTCAACAAGTTCGAAAGGACGATTTAGATTCTCCACAACCCACAAACCACACTTAGGTAGCTCCATTCATCTCAAAGTAATGTGGTCATATTGGTGATCAATGTCTTCTTTTGGTTAGTGTTACCCAAATGTAAAGGTATATACATGATTTTAGTTAGTTATTGGGAAATAATTAGTATGAAGGCTATCTTTTTGGCATAGAAAATGAAAATTGTGATAGTTATTTTGTGTAGTGGTGATAAGAATCCATGTAGTATATAATCTAGCCATAACAAGTTTAAATCAAATGAAGAGCTTAGGTTTGAATATCTATTATAATTTTTTATTTATCTATTTATGGAACAAAATGAATCTTTTCAAATTCCCCCATATACTTGAACAAAATGATTCTTTTCAAATTGTGATCTATGATCTTGTGCCTAAGTTCCAATGATTCATCCAACTTTTCTTAACCTTTGTCAGAAAATCCACTAATTCCTTACTCGGTGAAAGTCTCGATGATAAATTGTCACC
>LPNX010044565.1:205070-254909 GCA_001517045.1 Pseudotsuga menziesii
ATTATTGTTTCTCACAACAGATCGCCCTCCAAAACTACACAATACAGGAGCAAATCAGACAATAAATCAGGTTTGACATGGGTGTTTATCATTTTGAACAGATAGTATTACGGCTACAATCTGCAGATATCATTATGTCTTAACGTGTCGTTACTTGAGAAGCTTCTTTTAGTTTCACCGTGGTCTGGAAAGAGTGTCAAGGGACCCAATTAATAAGAACTTTAGTAAACTGAAATATGTCGACAGGAACAGATCTGAGAACCTATTTCTGTATTGGGAAAAGGGTTCATAGACTTAACGAGATTGTTGCAAAAAATCATGCTATAGGTTTTCATATTTTGTTTTGTCAATCCCATTGTGATAAGATTTAAGGGTTCTGTTTGGGCATTCTTTTACTTGAAGTTTTCTATTTGACAAGTACCAGAGGTTAATATGATGCTCTTGTATCTTTGTGCTTCATTTTTCTTACAAGTAACAGATAGGTCTTGTATTAAAAAGAGGCAGTGGCAAAAGGTAAATAGCTAGGACAAAATACAGATAATAGGCCAAAGCCTTAAGTTCAAAATACAAAACTGATCCAGGTTCTGCTGATTTGCTGGGTTAAAAGTTTTAGATTGTGTAGTAAGTGATTATTCCCCTTGATCTACCCTAGTTTTAACCCTATTTGTATCTCATTTCTAATCTAAATAAGAGTTAAAGTATTCTGCTGTAATAAATCTTGATTGCTGGTTGGAAAAGATATATTGTTTGCAAGTTTGTAACAACAATTAATTAGTTAATTTATATTGGAATTAAGAGTATTTTTACATACATTAGTCAATTTGCAAACCTTAATTCTACATTACTAGAACATCTTAAATTCAGATCTGAATTTAACCATTGAATGTCAACTAAGTTGTAATAGGAAATCATTTATAGTTGATGTGTAAATGGTAACAAAACTTAATAGCCATCCTGGAATCATGTTTACCTTTTAAACTTGGTTGCCATTAGTAAATCCCCCCATGTGTTGGATTACCTTACCTAAAGTGAGGGAAGTAGTTTCTTAGGTGACAGTGGAAACTCTTCCGAGTTATGCTTGAGCTTATAACCTAGTGATTTTTTTGCACTAAGCGGTGCTAGTTTAGGTACTAACACATCTGCACATGCATTTTATTAAGTTTTGGTACTCATAGGAGGCTCAATTAGTTCTGAATTCAAATAATGGTCTCCATGAGATGTAATTTAAAATATGGAATTCGTAGCTACCCATGCAGAGGCTGAGAAGGTTGGGTAGGAATGCTACACCACTTGCTTAAACTAGGAGCAACCTCCAAAAATATAGGAGACGAGGAAAATTGAAGTGCACCACAATGGCCAAACACAGACAAAAACCACTAACAACTAACATGCCTGCCTGCCCAACACATTACCTACTAAAAATAGAATTTACTAAAATTGTAAATGCACCAACTGAACTTAGAATGCCAAACACTGCCTGTGGGAACACTTACTATAAATTGCACTTTTAAATAGACGCTGTTTAAAAATAACTCATATAAAAAAAGACACTGCTAAAGATAACACTTATAAAATAGACGTTGCTTAAAAATAACTCTTATAAAATGAAATTGGTAAAGATAACACTTATGAAAATAGACGTTGCTAAAACTAGCATCACCTCACATGTCCTAAAAGTAGGATAATCTGACACATATTGCAGCAAGGAACAAGACTATGTTGACTATTTTCCCATCTGAGTTTCCTCACTCCAACTATTGTAAATAGTAGTCTCCTTAAACATCTCATATGTCACAGAAAATTGTCTCAAATGACTCATATGGCAATAAGGAGCATGGACATATCATCACATACTGCATGCAACCTTTGGAAGCATGAGTTGGAAACCTCCTAAAAATAGCACATGCTTATGCTATCGCACTTGAAAAAGAGGGGGGTATACTAATTATGTAAGGATTATGACCTACTTCCACATGGAATTGGTCTTATGGCATTTGTATTTTTTTTTTAAACAGTTATAGCCGTGGATACAGCGACGGCAATTTTTTTAAAAATTTCACAGCCGTGGATACAGCGACGGCTCAGCATGCATACAGCGATGGCTCGGCGTGGATACAGAGACAGACAGGCATGGATATAGAGATGGCCAGGCGTGTATATAGCGATGGTGTAGACATCTAACGAAATATAGAATATTGTCGCTCTTGCAATGCAAATTAGGGGTCGTCTCTATTGCGACGAAATTGTTTCCACGGGAAAAAAAACACTTAGACGTGGCAATATCCACGCTTTTCCGTGGATATTGCCACGTTTTTCCGTGGCAACATTGATCACTTGTACTAGTGCATGCAACCAAAATTTTGCCTCTTTTATTCAAAAACAACCCAAAAGTAACTAGAAACAACAGTCGCAAATCAAAGTGAAAAACTGGATCAAATTATTTATGTACAATGTTATCAAAAGCAAAAATCAAAAGTAAAATTTGAGAACCAACCACTACCTGATTAGTTCTCTGCCAACCCCTATAGATCTATCAACTTATGAGTCAAAGGGCTAGGATTGATTGCAAATGTGAAATACCTAACCATTATCTAATTATGCTATTTTTGAAACAGAAACTACATCTACCAATTTACAATCAATCCCATCAGCCTGTGAACATTGAAGGAGATCAGGCTGAGTGTCAGTCATATTGTTGGCTTCTTCTGATGCAAGATGTCTTAGTTTAAGCTCCATTAGATAAGTCCCCAAAACAGAATTTGCTGATTCGGTCCCTTCTTCCAACTTAGTGATAGTGTGTTTTATGTAAGGCTCCCTTAAAATTTTGATTTGGTTTTGGACTCCTTTATGAGGCAACCATAAATGTGACCAATTTGAAGAAAAAATACCCTTTTAACCTAGCGGACCAGTCTTAGTTTAAAATAAGTCCATAACCATCAGGTATATCTGCAACCTGATTATCAATATATTGACATATCTTTTCATTTGTGGATAAACGAATGAGGACATTCTCCATTTCCCCAACTACTTTGACATTAGTTCTGTCTAATTGAGTAACTTCCCAAGCAATAGGTTTTGGCTTCCCATTGATTTTTTTGCAAATAATGAGTGGCATAACATTCACTAATGATCCAAAATCTACCAAACAATTATCCACCTTATGGTTAAAAACTTCCAAATTCAAAAGGAAAGGTGGAGTTTTAAACCTAGTTTTCCTTTCCCCAATTGATTTGACTTCTTCCTCCACAGGTTGGTTTTGGTGGGTATATCTTCCTCTGGTTCTTCAGGCTTTTTAATATTTTCTTTGCAATCACCTACTTGGTCTTCCATAGGCTTAACAGACTTGTTGATTTGCTTCATATCTTGGCTAATAGTGGTGATTTCAGGTACTTTGCCATCAACATTGTTCTTTGGTTGTTTCCTGACATTCTCTTGCAACTTCTTAATCTTTGAGAGCATTGAATTATCTTTATTTACCAAATACAAGCCTTTTGTTGTCATTTGAATTTCTGGTATAATCTTGGGTTTCAGAGTACTTCTTTCTGTATCAAAAAGAGAGACACAATCTCATAAAAACATGGTATCATTCTCTTGTTTTTCTGAGGTCTTACTACCTTTTTCCTATTCATCACTGTCCTCAGTTAATTTAGAATCCAACATCTGATTCACCACCAATGTCATTGAATTTATCCATTGAGGACAATTCTTTTTAGAATGGGGTTGTTGGTGGGAAGTGCAAAAATTATCCATCCCCACCTCCATTAGATTCATTGATGCCGAACCATATGGAGGAGGCTTGGGTTGGTTGTTATCCTCTCTTTTCTTGTAATAAGGCTTATAAGATTTCTGAGCCTCCTTTTCTTTCTCCAGATCTATTATTCTATTGGAAATCTTTTGCATCATTTTTAACATCCCCTCAAAATCATGTGATTGCTCCTCTTTAGGCTTAGACAGCAATAAGTTTTTCTTCTTGGAAGTTTTTTCTCCAGACTGCTCAGGATAATCTTCTATACTTTCCTTTTCAGCCTCTACTCTTTCCGCTTCTTCATAAATCTCTGATAATGTAGGCTTAACTTGAGATTTTGTGAACACAGCCAAGTCAGGACCTAAAGCTGAGGTATAATACTCAATCAGAACCTTGTCAGAGGGCTTATCAGTTGCAAAGAAGTTCTTAAGGTAAGTAGAAAATCTGAGTAAAATTATGCACCTTTTCTTTTCTTTCTTTTTTTAAAGCGCCTAAACCTTTCATTAGTGTAGCATGTGTCTTTTGAGTGGCATATTTACTTCTAAAAATCATTTCAAAGGTATCCCAGTCTGGGATATATTTTGTAGGCAAACCAAAATACCATGATGCTGCTTCTCCTTTAAGGGTATGTGGAAAAAGTTTGCAAACTACATCCTCATGTTCCCTAGCCCTTAATCCTTCTATTGCTAAATAGAAACTTTGCAAATGGTCATCTACTAAAATCTTCTCATTTGGATCAAACTTGGGTAGCATCTTCTCAAAAGCTTGAGGTACGTCATGCAATGGTGGTGTTAAGTTCAGGGGTGATTTGGCTCTCCAAACAGGTGGTGGATTTGGTGGGTTAAGTGGATGATTTGCATTAACACCTGCCATGAGTCTGGGTGGAGAGTGAGGAGGTGAGGGAATAGGAGTACGCACAGGAGAACAATAAGGTGTGTTTGGGCCTACTTGATTCAGAGGCTGAACAACTTCCTATAATGCTACTTCTACTAATTCTTCCAAATCTCCAACCAACACTGAATATTCCAAGATGAGACGATCTTTCTTCTTTTACTCACTTTGGGGTAAATCAGGGATAGTGGGTAATCCTCCAATACTCTTTACATAGGCCCATGTGTGTCTTCTCAAATCATTTACTACTTGGTTATCTACAGAAAACAAATCTTCTCTATTCTCTTGAGTATTTGGATCAGGAAATAAACCGCTTTCAAAACTATCACTGGTGGAGTAACTTCAAGGAAATGAATTTCCTCGGCCAGCCATGCACTAGTGGCACTCCTTCTAGTGCCAGAAACTATTGAGGCCTGGAAATTCATAGGCAACAACAGCAATGGATTCTCCCCAGTCAACGTTCCCAACTAGCCCGTAACTGTTTGGTGTAGGGAATCCATCCGGTTTGCGGTCCGGCTACCGTAGGTCAAGTAACAAAAACAAAGGGTTTTACCAGTTGCGGCTCGGTCCACCATGTATATTTTTGTATTTTTGACTTTAAGTATGATATGCAAGTGCCTATCTAAAATGCAGATTGATAAATAATACAAGGAGTGGTCACAATGTGATGCACAGGTTCTTACCTCTCGTCTTAGAGTCTCTCACATATAAATCACACACAACTGAAAACAATATTAACTAAGCTATCCCTAGGGAGCAAGATTATCAATTAATGAGTAATGTATTACTATTCATATGTTAAGATAAATCACAGATAGCTGTTCTTAAAATCAAAACACATAAACATGAATAAAGATATGCACAACAAGATAGCTCATCGTCTATTAAAACATTCATTACTCATAGTGAAAATTATCACAAAATAAACCAGAGAACATTCATATAAGAACATAGGTTCAGAAAGTTAGAACGATCTCATAGTTAATGAAACACAGTTGAAAACAAAATAGTTCCCCTTCAACATTGTTCATTTCATCACATTTGAACATTCCACACAGCACTTTCTCCAATAGGAAAAATTGTAATTTTATTATTGCAAAACGAATTAGTTCACAAGTATCACTGGGAAAAATCCCCTCCTCTATCTATTTGTCCTATATTTATACAAAAGAAATACTATTGGGCTGCCCACAAATGACTCTTGGGCTTCCCCAATGCTTCACCTCCCACAATTTTCTCACATTTAGTGCTTATATGATTTGCAATATATTACAATTAAACAAACTGATAAAGCACTTAGGTGGAGGGCCCCACTTGACTGTTCAAGAACTTCTTCCATGCTAAATGTTCTGAGGCAATGTTTTCAAACTCAGAAGGTTTGAGAAAACGAATATTGATTTCAAATTTAGTAGCCTGATTTGTTATTATTTTGATCCTGGCTGAGCTCAAACGTAGTTGATCTTCTAGCAACTGGACATTGATCACCGAATGAGCTACCCCATCTCTCAAAATCTGCTAGTCTAGGGCCTTGATCTACTGAATTCTTTGTTCATCCTCCTAATATCTATTTTGCAACATCTCCATAAACTGGTTGTGGTCTGGAAATGTGTCCATTCTATGCTCAGCAGCAACCTGGAAACGGTTGTAAGTGATCAAAAGTCTCCTACAAAACTCTGTACAAGCTCCCTTTTTCTTCCTTACAGCCTTCTTGAATTCTTCAGCTGTGTTTATGGCAAACTCTAATAAATCATAGTCTTGTTTCAAGCCTTGTTGATCTTTTGATGGCAGGTCTGCAGGGGTCTCCTCATTGGCCTCTAATCTTGTTATTCTGCTCATTGGGACTTTTAAAATGTCCTATGATCTATCCACAAAATATGAAGAAGTTTCCAAAATTTCTTCTAGTCTATTTTCTACCTGCAAAACCTTACACCTCTCTTCCTCTATGGATACTTGCAGCTTGTGCATTTGTTTCTCTGTGCTAAAACATGTTCTTTGTAAGGCTGAATATTGGCCTGCTATTCCCTTGCTTCTCCCAGAGCTGCTGCTAATGAAGCAACTCATTCTTTGAGCTCTGCTGCTTGCACCTGAGACAACCTCTCCAACTCCTCCAAAGTAGCCTTCTGTAACTCTAGCTCCCCTATCTTACTTAGCAGCTAATCCTTTTCTGCATGGAGGCTTTCACATACCATTTTCAACCCATCCTTTTCTGTCATTAGCCCCTGACATTCCTGCTGCAAATTTTCTAGACTTTCTTGGGAAACCTCCAAAGACCTCTTCTCTACTTGGAGGGACTAGAGTTCTGCTTTTGAAGATTTTATTTCATGTTGCATGTCTTCAAACTTCCTTTTCAATTTATTACTTTCCTCTCTCTCCCTTCTTAGCGTATCTTTTAGTTAGGCAGCAGATTTCCTTGACTGTTCAAGGTTAGTCATTATCTGATATACATTGTCCTCAGAAGAATGGATCAATGGTGATCCAGCTTGGATAGTGAACCTTGCGGTCCTGTTTACAGTTCTTTTCATCTCCTTGTCATAAAAAATAGTATTAAAGTTTGGAACCTCTTCCCCTTTCTTATCTTCTAAAGGGATCAATCTTAGACTAGAAACAACAACCTGTCCTAATTTTTTGCTAGCAGCTACCTCAAGGTCTTGGGAATCAAGATTACCCAGATCCTAAACCTGAATGTCTACAAGATCGAAAGCTTGTTGCTCTGTCATGGACCCTATCAGTTTTAGTCTTTCTGCTTCCTGCTTCCTTAGTTTCTCATCCATTTTTTTTCCTTTCTTCTTCTTCAGTCCTAGCGGCTTCTTCTGTACTTCTAGCTGCTTCTTGTTCTTCTTTCCTCTTTTCTTCCTCCTCACTTTTAAGCCAACTTTCAGCCTCCTGTGCTAGTCTTCTAGCATCTTCATCTCTTTTCCTAGCCTCCTCTTCCTCTGCTTTCTTCTGTTCATCTTGTCCTTTCCCGCCTTTGGTAGTGATCTTCTTTTTAATGCAATTATGTTTTCTGTATTTTGAAAAATTGATTCATCTTTGTCGCAGTGGCTTGTATACTCAAAATGTACATTTGTTTCCTTATAGTGTTCTGCCACTTTATTCTGGGAATCATTCCTATGGAAATTTATTTCCCCAAAATGAAATTTCTCTAGTTCTTCTACAAACTCATTAGCTTTTTTAACTCTTGAGAACTTATAACTTCCCAACCTGAATGGTAAGGGAGGATAAGTTGCCTTCTCATGTTCAAATAAAAAACTCCCTATGCCATCCAAGAAGACCTTCCTGACTGCCTCCTTGTGTACCACATAATCAGTGGCATATTTTGGAAGCAGTGAAGGTGCTCTGGAGCAGCCATACATTCTAATATATAGTCCATCCTCGGTTAAGTAGTAATCAACATATTCTTCAATGACATGCAATGCTTCGTCAGACATGCAATTTCATTCTCTTAAGAAAATCATTGTATATAATGGCATAATGAAGTTCTCACACACATGATATCAGGCGGTAAAGTGACCAAGGGATTGTCGATCAAGTCAGCTGCATCTTCACAATGGCGGATGATGAAACAAATACGAGATCCGTAGTGCCAAGAGAAGCATCGGTAAGAGACATAAACACAATCACTTCGCATCGGAGCTCGACTAGACTAAAACCTCGGACCAATAGTTGGTTGAAGCGCCACAACAACGAAAACTGTAAATACAACGAGTTTCATAGACCAGTCAAAATCGGAGGTAAAACAAACATGACTTAAGAAAAAAAGATTGACCAAGAGGCAAACATAAATCAAACTAAATTGGAATAATAGTCCCTTCTAGAGCCGCAACGGTGGAAGTTAAAAATACTAAGGTCTTGCGAATAAAACTGGCGGGAATCGAAAGAGGCCAACACAACCATCAAGGGTGTTCGCAATATGTCATCCACAATGGCAGAAGCTATAGAGACAAAGAGTTCTGACGGTATTCCAATAAGGCCATCGATAATAAGAAAATAAAATAAAACGCATTGGAGGAAAGTACACCTTGGATCGGATCGTCATTCAATTGCATCCCTGCAACCGCGGGCATGTAGTTAACTGCATTTCCAATTCATAGTCTCAACAACTTTCGATGGCAGGGTAAGAAATAAATGAAAGCCGTAAAAAAACATTAACAACATTGGCATAAAGATATTCCTTGAACAATCATCATTAAAATCAAGCAAACCCAAACAAGCTAAGCAAAACCAAATTAAAAGGAGGGTCCCGAAATTTTTAGAAATTTGGGAAATCATTGCAGCTGCAACAGATCGATATCTGCATTTAGTTGTAGACAATTCAGCTGATCGATATCATGGATCATGTTGATGGAGGATTGCATCATCCTTGGACTTATTTCCTAAAGTGATTGGGATTGATCATCCCACAAATAGATCATGTCTATTGCAGGTAGCGTGGTGACAAATGATCAAGTAGATCAAAGTAGAGTGCCTAAGGATCAAGTAGATCAAATTACGGTGAAAAACGATCAAGTAGATCGAAGTGTAGTTGCAAATGATCAAGAATGATCGAAGGGCTATTGTAAATGATCGAAAGGATCGAAGTGCTATTGCAAAAGGATCGAAAGGATCAAAGTGCTACTACAAAGGATCAAGAAGGATCGAAGTCTTGCTGCAAAGGATCGAGAAGATTGAAGTGTTGCCGCAAAGGATCAAGAAGCTCTAAGTTTTGCTGCAAAGGATCGAAAGATCGAAGTGATGCTACAAAGGATCAAAATATCGATGTACTACTGCAAAGGATCAGAATATTGAAGTGATGCTACGAAGTATGGAAAGGTCTAAGCGTTGCTACAAAGAGGATCAAATGATTATGTGATGCAGAAGATGAAGACATTGAAGAGTAACTATTCCAGTCACTGAGTGTGAAAACTTCCTATGACGTATATATGTATAACCTCAATGATGTTGCAGATATTGTCTCTATGTTCTCCTATAGTCTATGATGGTGTTATCAGTAGAATAACCTTATCGTTAAGGGGGAGTGTTGAATGTTGTAACTTCAAAGGATATTCTAAAGGTATTTTGCTAATGTAACCCAAGGGAGATGTTATTATTCCTCCAACGAGGTGTTACTATTGTAATTGGTCATCATAGAGTCATGAGGTAAATCCTCCATTGTAATTAGGGTCAATAGTACCCTAATGAATATAATATAATATTGTATTGAGTCTTCCTACGTGAAGTTGTCCCACTTAGTTAAGTGGGGCTGACTTGTTAAGTTAAAATTCAAGTGATGAAAAGAGTATATAAAGAGGATATGTGTTCCTCATTTGAACACACACACTTACTTGTGTATAGCGCATAGGAGAGAAAGAGGTATATATTTGTTGGAGGGAGGCGCACCTGTCTGGGATCATGTCTTGTACTTTTTATACATCTTATACAAAGGAAGTTTTGTTGGGTTTTCTTCCCCATGAGGGTTTCCCAGGATAAATATTTGTGTTCTTTTGTGTGGTTGTGCTTGTCTATATTTCAGTGATCCTTTTTATAATGGTTATGATGTTATGATGCAAAATGTTATAAGATATGATATAGACATTAAAAACTTAACAATTAATTCACAATAACAAGGAGACAAGGACTTTCTTATCTTCAAACCATCATGTCTATTAAGGAAGTTATTATACCTAACAATTTCTAGGCCTTTCTAACATGTCTTTTGGAGAGGTGATTAACTCTTTCTAGGATTATAAAGCCTTAAATACAAATGTGATGTTTGATTTTGTAAGAATGCTCAGCAAAAGTAGAAGAATTCACCTGATTGTGACTAATGGTTTATTTATTCTCTATAATCCTAACATGAAAGGATGTACTAGTTTGACCAATATAGGATAAGTCACATGAACATGTGAAGTGGTAAACACATTTTTGGAGGTGAGGGTCCATGGGGTCTTTAAGTGAATTAAAAAGGATCTTTATGGTATTAGGAGGCTTAAAAATCATCTTAATTTGCTTCTTTTTTCAAATCTAAGCGACCTTATCTGAGGTACCTTGGACGTAGGGGAGAAATAACTTTTGTTCTTGAGAAGAATCATAATTTTGGTTACAATATTTTAGGCCATTTTTAGGCTTCATAAAAGATTTTGGAACTTTCCATTTATTATAACCTCTTTCAACAAAACTATTTATTAGGTATTGTTTCTTCTCGTTAATGTGCTCCTCATCAAATATTCTTAAGTTAGGGCTTTAGAAAAAAGGGTTTTGATGACTCCAACACTTTTGGAAGGGCACTGATGATGAGAATCAACAAGGAGGTAATGTTCAATATGGGTCTTTTTGTGGAAAACTTGATGGGATAAGGTACCATATTCTTTTTTAGAGATAAGGACATCAAGGAAAGGGATGCAATTGTTTTCCTCTATTTCCATAGTAAATTCAATATACATAGACTTTCTATTTAAATGTTCCATGAATTTACTGGGATCATTCGTACCATTAGGCCATATCACATTAATGTCGTCTACATATCTTATATAGAAATTAGGCTTCAAATCAGGGATAATTTTAAGAACACCCTCAAAATTTATATGTATAATAAATGGGTGAATGTCTCTAATATATAGGAAATATTGAAGGCTATTTTATCAATAATATAATATGTATATATAATTTTCTCGCTAATCTTTCATTCCATTATAGAATGTTGTAAAATATTGTCGAATCTTTCATTAACTATAAGATATTGTAAAATATTAGCGAATATTTCACTAAATTATAAAATATTGTAAAAACTTGGCAAATCTTTCATCAAATTATAAAATCTTGTAATTCCTTCGTGAATCGTTTTCTAGGAATACTCAGCTTTTGATTCCCTAGATTACTAAGTTATTGCAATAAAAGAGAACACACCATAGCTTGAATATTTCAAGTCCTAGACCCTCAAATGAACAAATGCATGAATGAGGAGAGGGGGTTTCATTGATACATTTCATAAGCAGTATTGGGTCACTCACAAGTGGAGGTGTTGGTGAAATTCATAACTACACTAACTAGATTCAAGGAAAGTGAGGACTTCACTTTTTATATCATCCCTTAATGGTCTAATGGATATGTGGGGACCTAAATATTGACATACCGATAAACTGATAGAATTGAATACATTACACTATGGAGTGATTATGGCACCCATGAACCATTATTACAATGTGGAGTATTATCAAGACCCACAACCTTAATATAGTGTATAAATTCCCAATTAGCTTATTTTCCAAATATCTCATTTTTAAGCTACCCTTTAATTAAAAAAATAACGTGCTTATTTTTTTATAGATACAAATGCAACTTTTTCCTTTCTTTTGTTGACAATCAAAACATGAATTATGTCATTTGATTTATAATTTTCAAAGTTAGTTAGAAACTTGCAATTGTTATTAGAAATAAGAACATGCACTAACACGAATAGAAAGAACATTAATGTATCATCACGCATATAATTAGAACTAATTTGTTAAAGATGACTTTTCTCAAATAAACCGAGGAGGTGTTTGTATCCATATCCTTGAAAATTTTGAAAGCATCCAAAATGTGGTAAAATTGTTTCATCACCTCTCACTGAATGCAAAAGACTAGATATCAAATATCATAATGTCTACATCTCAATTCAAACATGCCTTGTACATATTATATACAATCATGATGGAACTGAAGTACAGTGTTCCATCTAAGTCATATATTTTTCATACATAACTAGATCCATTTCTGGATGATGATAGCAATTACAATACATCAAAATAGATCACAAAAAAAATTACTATTGAATGACCCTTACAAAAACAAAATATCATTAAAAAAATACTGAACCCAACAAGTTTAGGTCACAAATAAAAGAATCTAACAATATGCTTTGGAAAACACTAGAAAACGACAACCAAAATAATGACCATTCCATTATAGTCCCGCCATTAAGCAGCGTTCATAAATACTTATAATTTAAATAAACCATAAAACTTGATTTATTTAATTTAAATAAATGATAAATCTTAATTTAAATTGAAAATGACAACATAACTATAATATGGCCTTAAATCTAAGAATATCCACACAACTCACAACCAAACAAACATTATAATCTTTTTATAAAAGTATAAAATACTTTGAAAAAAATTACAAATTATTTTAAAAAAATGTAAGTGAAACATAATTATATTATGTTAATAAGAAATGATTACAGATTAGTGTTTTCAGATTGACCCACAAGACTTGTCATCTCTTAGAAAATCTATCACCTAGAACCATTATGATTAGAACAAAACCATCCCTCTATATAAGGGAAAACAAGGTTATTTCATAATCAAACTGACTAACAATGTCCAAGACCTTCATATACCATTTAACCTAACTACGGGCATACTATAGCCTTGATATCCATTACTAGCTACATCAAACCCATCAATTGACATAACCAGAGGAAATAAAAACGATCATAAAACAACTCATGGAACTTGGTCACGATATAGCAAATTCTCCGCACTAGTTGACAATAGAGCAGGAAAGCTACCCCTCTCCTGAATTTCGCAACACATAGTGAATTCCCATTTTTTGAGAGATGAAATCAATTTTCTGATACATGAGTCATGAATCCACATTGTGTTCTCTTCGTAAATGAATGGGCGCTTCATCCCCAACGCTCTTCTTGCCTCATTCCATTAACACTTTTTCCAGTATCCCTTTCACCACCCAAGAATTTTCCACACAACGCTCATAGAGAGCCATGCAACCCATTACGGTACTAGGATCCTATATCCACACTTCCAAGGCCGAAAAATACTCCACCGGCTTGGATCCTATATCCACACTTCCAAGGCCGAAAAATCCTCCACCGGCTTGGCAAGATCCAACTCTTCTTACATCACCTTCTTGGAATCCTCAATATCCTCCTGAGATAAAGCAAAGACAGACTCTTTATACAATAAATCTACTCGAACAACCTTCACCTTCTCTCGTGTGGATTTCCCTGCCTCAGTTTCCTCTTTACCTTTGGCATAACAACCAACCTTTTTTCTATGAGTCTCGATTACCTCCAGAAACAAGCACTCTCGAACACTATAAGTTTTCTTACATCCTATATCAAACACCTCGCCAACCACCAATAGAACCAAAGAGAAACTCTCGATGATGCTATATAGGATCGCAATGAGAATTAAGATGCTCATACCATCATTTGTCATGACAACTCGTAGGACATTCTACCAGTTCAGTTGAGTAACGAAATATATGCATGATCCATTACTCGTTTCAGCAGTAGTTCCCCACGCCTGTAACTTATTTTCCATTCCTCTACCATATTCTCAGGAAATTAGACCCTATGCCGCTTGTCAACCACCTCTCTTAGCTTTAACTACAATGTTCAAGAGCGAGGAAGAAGAGTAACACAATACGGGAAATGGAACCCCTATGGGAAATATAATTCCTTCTCAATATTAACACAAGTATAGAGAAGATTACATGATTAATCAAAACCACTAAACCATGGCTCATTACCATGGGACACTAAATACCATGTTTTATCATAGAAAACCTTAATTGACTCATACTTGATTAATGATGATTGGAATTACCTTATAACAATCTCCCTTAATGAAAACTGTCAATTAAATGAAAGTTATTTTCATCACTAAGAGAAGTTATTTTCATCACCCCCCTTAAATTCTACCATAGTGTCTCTATGGGATTACATCAAAAAAGGAAGGGGGCCATGTTGATCCATGTATTATCTAGGTTTACATTTCATTCAAAAACTTCATCTTTACTTCTTCCTTGATGTGTACTTGGACTGATTTTTCTGTCTTATTGATCTTGATGCTAATTAGGTGTTCTCCAACGTCTTCTTTACCTTTTGCAAAATAAATAGTTTCATTGATTTTCATTTGTACAAGAACGTAGTGTACGTCTTCTTCTTCATCTGTTTCTACATGTTTTATCTTGTTTTTGACTTTACCTGCAGATTGAATTTTTTTGTCAGGATCTTTAAAAACATGAATATATTTCATCTCTTCTTGGAGAGAATTCACATATTCATGTTCTTCATCTTCCTCTTGTGGTATTTCAACGACATCTAGTTCATCATTCTCATTAATTATTGCAGCTTCTATGTTGCTATCAACTATATCTTTGTCTGAGAGACTATCACTCACATCATTCGGCATGAATACATTGACATGTTTGTTTTCACTGTCATCAACAAACTCAACTGGATCAACAATCTTTGTTGGGATTACATGATCATTGGTTGCCTCATAAACACAGTCTTCGTGACTTGCTTCCACTTCACTGTGGGATTCTCCTTCTACAGCCGGTTCCTCTTCACTAAACTCTCTTTTAAATATATCTCATTATTTCTTTGAAGTATAAACTTTGACAATGATATGAAAAATGGAATAATCTATATTGTTTTGTATGAGACTCAATGGAACCACTTGTCTTCTTTCTTTCTGGAATTATGTCAAAGTATCAAATGATTCTAGGTCAATAAAATCTGCTTCAACTACAAAATCCCACAAATCTTGCGACCTTAACAGATTTCTTACTTTTAATTTCCATAAATCATAATTGTCTCCATCAAAGGTCAGTCATAATCTACTAGTGTTAACAGATTTCTTACCTCTTTAATCTCTTCTGGTAGCTCCATCTTCAAGATTTTATCTTCTCCAATCTGATTTACATGTGTGCTTTCAGCATTGTGAAAAGGATTGCCAAAGCAAACTTATCGATCTTGGATCAAAACATGCTCTCTGATACTATGTTAAAATGTTAAAGAACATGGAGGGAGGAAGAAGAGGAACACAATAGGGGAAATGGAATACCTACCAGCAATAGAATTCCTTATCAATATTAACACAAGTATATAAGTAGTTATAGGATTAACCAAAAACACTAAACTATGGGTCATTACCATGAGACACTAAATACCATAGGTTATCATAGAAAACCCTAACTGACTCATACTTGGTCAATGATAGTTGGAATTTCCTTCTAACTCCCATGTGTCATCATGTTGCACAATGATCGCGTGCACTCAGGGTTACAAATTATTTCATTTACTCATACTGAAAATCAGGTTTAGATGATAAAAGAAAATGGCATATAAAGTATTATGTCACTTTACTGCATGTACACTTTCAATGGTGTAAGTCCTCATAAAGTAAATCCTTGGAAAATATTCCACCAACCACCTTCCCTTGGAGATTTACATTCTCGGGAGTTATGCACGGCTGTATATTCGTCAAGTAAAATATATGCTATCTATTTCAACACATAATTGTCAATCTGAGACAGAAGATTTGAGGTACAAGAACAGTATGTGTAAGGTCAATGTAATCGAGCCTAATCTAAATTGACCTAGTTCAAACAAACACACTTAAGAATCAATACAAACAAATGAAAATGGACTAATCACCTTAGGAAGAAACCCGATGTAGGGAGACCATATCTCACGAGTTAGGCAATTAATATTTCCATTGGTGATTAGTTAAAAATAAAAGTGCAAGAATCAAATACAAAGTGCAGGAAACTAAGGGTAGAAATATGAACTGCGAAAAATTAAGCTAGGCTATAAAAAACAAAACAAGCAAAGGAAAGAACAAGCTAAATTAATGAAACTAGAAAAAAGAAAACAAAACAAACAAAGGAAAGAACAAGCTAAATTAATGAAGGAAATCTATAGTAAGCTAATTAAATATTCATATATTCTACTAAGAGTCCATTCCTTATATTCAATCAATGGCACATTGAATATTCTAATATAAAAAAATGCAAAATTGTATTTACAAAATATAAACTATGTACTAAAAGAAATATATTTCAAAACTCTAAAATACAAATCAAATTTACAACAGACAAAATGTGTTACAAATGAAAGCTGTATATATATATATAATAAACTATTCAAATTACCTTATTAACATAGTGATCATAGGAAGTGGACGTACATGAAAAAATGGATCATGAAATGTATGAAGATGTTTTAAATTAAAAGCTGGAAATTACTTGACGTCAACATAGGACTTCAATAGCCTGGAA
Source organism: Pseudotsuga menziesii (assembly GCA_001517045.1). Classification (NCBI taxonomy): domain Eukaryota; kingdom Viridiplantae; phylum Streptophyta; class Pinopsida; order Pinales; family Pinaceae; genus Pseudotsuga; species Pseudotsuga menziesii. The sequence continues at coordinate 221,758 of LPNX010044565.1, forward strand.
CGAATAGACAGTATTAAATGTTATCCAAAACCGAACTGACAAAACTTGAGTTTACCGCTCAGTTAATAAAATTTTAATTTTTCACGCCGACCTTTTTTTATTTTTTTTACTTGTTGGGTGAACTTGTCTAACTCCCGACTAGACAAGTCTATAAACTTTGGTCGGCCTTTTAGTCCCGACTAATTTACCTCTATTTGTCAGTTCTACCGACTGGTTTTACTTCGAAAAATTGTCGGTAACTTCACTTCGACCACTAGTCGATTGACCTCTTCAACCACTAGTCACCTTCTTACTTCGACCACTAGTCGGCTGACCTCTTCGACCACTAGTCGGTTTACTCAACTGACCTTGTCAGTTCACTTGGTTTGGTCAAAATCTACAGTGTATGTTTCTTAGTGTAAAAGACTTAAGAAATTACAAATTCTTTTCACCTAAGAGTAAGATGAAGTAAAAACCGACACATTAACAATTCAACATAACTTATAAAAACATATACCCAAATATTTAGGAAGACTTGAGTCGACCATTGTGCCGTAAAACCTGGAACTTTCATGGAGTGATAAATTTATGGGTTCTTGGTCTTTCACTCAACCGTAATTGTAAAAGACATTTACACAAGTAAATTTGGAAAGAATGTGCGGCCAAATAAACATCCATTCAACCATAAACTATTTCATATATATATATATATATNAGAATCACACACACATAAGCTTGAGCTTGAACTTCACTTTATCTCTATTTCTCACCCTGGAGTTCTCTCATGAGTCCTGTTGTCGAACTAGATTTACAATTTTCTTCTTCTATTTATAGGCAACCTGAAAATTGCTTCTACATGAATCGAATAACTCGCCATTAAAGAGTGTAATAAATATCTACCTAACAACTTGCTTCAGAAATAAATTCAACTGGTTTAGATTTCCGAATCGTTGACTCTTCCCTCTTGTCAAACTGATCGACAATATCTTGACTGATACAAAATATGACAGAGTCAGCCAAGATCATATACAGATCTGTGAGTAATTAATATTTCCAACACTCCCCCTTAATTATGAGCAGATGGGGATTATTTTAAAACAAAATTTACAAAATGTTTCAGAGATTAAGACTTACTCTATGCATGACAAAGTTCACTGTGCAAAACTTGTTATTCCAATATAACTATGCAAATACTGGAATGTGTCATTTTCCAATGGTTTTGTAAAGATGTCTGCAAGTTGATCTTCAGACCTACAAAATTCTAAACAAATTTCCTTGTTGTTCACCAACTCTATTATGAAATGAAACCTTATGTCGATGTGATTGGTTTTCTTGTGAAACACATGATTCTTTGATAATGATATGGCTGAATTGTTGTCACAGAAGATGGTTATCAATTCTTGATGGTTCTGTGACAAGTATTTTAACACTCTCCTCATCTAGACATCTTGACATGCAGCACTTGTCGCTGCATCATACTCTACTTCAGCTGAAGACAGAGTTACTATGGGTTGTTTCTTTGAATCCCATGAAATAACACCTGTACCAAAATGAAATGTGTACGCAAATGTGTTATTCCTATCATCTATGCTACCTCCATTGTCACTGTCAGTGTAGCCGGTGAGTTTAAACTTTTATGAGGTTGAATACATAATACCAAGGTATTTTGTGCCACTTAGATACCTTGGAATTCTTTTAATTGCTTACCAATGTGAGTCTTTTGGTGACACCATGAACCTTGAGATCAGACTTACTACAGACATAATGTCTGCTCTTGTCGCTTTCAAATACATAAGGCTGCCAACAAGCCTTTTAAACATCGTAGGATCTACAGTCGATCCTTCATCATCCTTGGTCAATTTTAAACCTGTTATTACTAGTGTTGGGGATGTCTTTCAATTAAACATGTTAAATCTTTTTAAAACTTCACTTTCATACTTGGTCTATGATATAAAAATACCACTTTCATACTGCTGGACTTCAATGCCCAGAAAAAACTTCATAAGCACCAAATCAATCATTTCAAATTCACTTTCCATGATTGCTTTAAAATATTCTATGCCAAAGTCACCAGTAAATATTAAATCATCTACATACAGGCAGACAATTAACATCTTACCTTGCTCATTCACATTGGTGTACAATGTTAGTTCACTTTCATTTCTATGAAATCCATTTTCAATGAGATAGGAATCAATCTAACTGTACCAAGCTCTAGGAGCTTACTTCAAACCATAGAGTGCCTTTTTCAGCTTGTACACTTTATGCTCTTGACCTGGAACTTCATACCCTTATGGTTGTTCCACATATACTTCTTCTCCTAGATATCCATTTAAGAATGCTGACTTAACATCCATTTGATGAACATGCCATTTGTTTTGTGCAGCAATGGACAAGACTGTTATGACTGTATCCATGCGTGCAATAGGTGCAAACGTTTCATTGAAGTCTATGTCGGGTTGCTGTGTGGACCCTCTTGCTACCATTTTTTCTTTGTGCTTATGCACATTCCCATCAGCATCTTTCTTTGTCATGTAAATCCATTTGACACTGATTACATCTTTGTCTTTTGGTACATCAACTAGTTCCCATGTCCGGATCTTCTCAATGCATTCTATTTCTTCATCCATGGCTAGTACCCATACTTCTTCTTCGACAACTTATTCAAATGTTAGTGGATCATATATAGGAGAAAATAATGCAAAGAGAGAGAATGAATTTGGTGTAATAGCTACATATATTACCTACAGACTTCTTGTCTTCACCGGTTCTGTCGATGTCGACCTTCATGAAATGCTCGATGGAGTCTGATGTCCTCTTGGTGTGCTTGTCAGTGTAGCTTGACCTACTACTTGTGTTGATGGTCGTTGTACTGAACCATGTCATGGTGTCATGGGAGTTGACGATGCTGTGACCAGTTGACTTACATGTGGTGTTTTAAGCACTGTTCCTCTTCCATATCATCATTGTCGACATTCGACACAATCTTGAAATTTATGTCAACAATTCCATCCCATGATTCATTCTCGACAAATTGAACATCTTGACTGGTTATCACTTTCCTTGTGACGAGATCATACAACTTGTATGATTTTTTGTCCTATGAATAGCCCACAAAAATACATTTATGTCCCTTCTTGTCTAGCTTCCTTCTCAGCTCATCTGGAACATGAGCATATGCAACAAAACCAAAAAAAATTAAATGAGAAACACTATGATTCATACCTGTCCATGCTTCTTGGGGAACTTTGTTCTTCACACTCTTTGTCGGACACCGGTTCATAATATATACAATAGTTACGACTGCTTCACCCCCAATATTCATTTAGAAAATGCTTGGCTGCCAACATGATGTGCGCCATCTCCATGATGGTTTTGTTCTTTCTTTTGGCAATACCATTCTGCTGAGGTGTATATCATGCAGTGAATTGTTTATGTATACCAAAAATTTAGAAATTCATTCGAAACATATTCACCTCCTTTGTCGATCCTTATGATCTTGATGCGGTGTCCACTTTGGTTCTCCACGAGTGCCTTGAACTGTTGAAAATAACTAAATGCATCAGATTTATGTTTCAAAAAATATACCCATGTTTTTCTTGAGTAGTTATCAATAAAAGTTAGAAAATATTTGCATCCACCAATGGATGATGTCTGCATTGGACAAAAAATATCAGAGTGCACAATTTCAAGTGGTGTGCGTGCTCTATAAGACTTTCCGACTAGAAAAGTCTCTCTATGTTGCTTTCCAAAAATGCAGCCTTCACAAACCATTTCTAGTCTATTGATCAATGGAAATCCTTTTACCATATTCTTTGTGTGCAGTAGCTTCAGCCCACTAAAATTCAGATGTCCAAATATGAAATGCCACAACCATGAATCATCATGAAATTCTATTTGAAATGTAGCTTGCAAATTAGCACTGCCATTTTCTTTCTTGTTGAGGTGCTCGACTATTTCTTTACTTTCTGCCTTCAATACAACTCCTTTTTTTGTCTTCCCTTTCATTTCGAGAACTATCCTCAATGGAAACAAGAGATTGCTTTTCATTGGCACTTTTTCTATCAGCGGGTTGCTTGGACGCTTGTATTTAATCAAACAACGATCATCTTCCATGTAGACTCTATAGCCTTTTTGTAGCAGCTATCCAATGCTTAAAAAATTATGTTTCAGACCTTCGACATGATAGACATCAGGGATATACTTACTCCCCCCCTATTTGGTTAGAAAATCAACAGTGCCTTTTCCTAAAACAGTAACTTGGACATTGTTTCCAAGTGTAACATCATTTTTAACTGAATTGTCTAGACTAGAAAACAAATTTAAGTTACTAGTCCTATGAGTGTTGCATCCTGAATCTAAGTACCATATGTCATGTGGAATTTCTTGAATAACATTTCATTCAAGTGGAGATGTCGATGCCATTAAAATTGCACTTGTCGAAGTGCTAGTGTTGGTTGACTGATTTGGGCTTTACCTTCCTTGGTCATATTGTTTCTTCCTGCATTCATGTGCATAATGACCAAATTTCTTATAGTAATGAAATTGAATTTTTATTTATCAAACCTCTAGCCACTTGGATGACTTGGATTTTGATTATCTCCTCTACCATCGACATTTGCAGGACTTCTACCTCGTCTTCCTCTTGAAGAACTTCTTCCTCTTCCTATGAAATTGTTTCACCCCCTGCCTCTACCACAGCTTAAGGATGATTGTGCTACAAATGCACCTTCCAATGATGTCTATGTTCTGTTGAGTCTGTGTTCATGACTGATGAGTGAATCTTGCAGCTCATCAATGGTAAATGTCAACATGTATGTGTGTTCTTCTAAGGTCACAACCTAGTTTTCAAATCTTGGGGGAATACTTCTAAGAAATTTTTCAACAAATCTTTGGTCTTCTATGGATTCTGCATGAGATTTAAGTTTGTTTATCAAACCAACAACTCTGGTGTAGAATTTTTCTACAGTCTCTGAATCTTTCATGGACAGAGATTCAAAATCTCTTCTTAGAATCTACAGCTTATGTTGATGTATTTGTAAATTCAGAATGTATTCACTTATATATCTTATGTCTTGTACCCCGATGTTTATTTCGGGATGTGTTTGTAATGTAATTGAGTCATGTCATTCCCCGATGTTCCGATCGGGAGGTTCTATAATGTAAACAAGTCATGTAAAGTCATTGTGGTTAACCCTCCTATTGTTCAGGAGTTAAAGTCCTCACAGTTCTGAGGGAATAGGGTTGTTAGACTCACCTTGTGAAGTCATCCCTAGTAGGGTTTAGTCAAGTCAAGAATTAGTATAAATAGAGAACTAGGCTCTATATTTATCATACACTCACTCACACTCAGTTGTAGTGCATAACTGAGGAAGAATAAGACACTGGGGCTAGGAAGAAATAGGTTACTACTGTCGAGAGATCATTTTACTGTTTTGGGGATTTTCTATTTGGTGTTGATTTTATCTTTGAGGAAGTTGCAGGGTTTTCTCCATTTATGGTTTCCCCAAGGAAAAAAATTGTGTTCATTGTTTCTTGTGTTTGATTGTTGTGCTTGTTATTCTCTCAGTTAAAGATCCGAATAATGCTAGCTTAATGTTAAAAATCTAACATGGTATCAGAGCTAACCTGAGAATAAGACATTGTGCAGCTATGGGAACTAGGGATTCCTACTTTGTGGATCTTCCTCCATATATTTTCAGCAAAAAAAGTTGGATTAACTCTCCTCCCTAGGGAACATCGTTTTGTCAAAGCAGAATCCAATTCTGATGTTTTTTAGTTTTGGACCCGACATTGTTGCTGGAAATTAGGGCTTTCCACAGAAGTGGAATTTTTCAGTGAGCCCAGGCCTGGATTGATCTCCTCCTCAAAATCGAAGTTTAGATATCAAGATCAAAGAATTTGGTTGGAGAGATCTCTGGAAAAGAAAAACCCTAATCTACTGTTGAACCAGCACTGTAGAATTTCAGCTCCAAATCTAGATCCAACATCTTGACCTGGTAAGATCTAAATCTTTTGTATTTCCATTTGAGGTTCTCAGTTAAGATGTCTCATCATACCAATCTTGATGAAAATCTTGAGGAATATGATAACTTTCAAGCTTGGAAATATAGGATCTCCCTGGTCCTGGAAGAAAATGAGTTGGACTCCTATATCAATGAGGAGGTTCCAGTTCTAGAGGGAGATGAAGCTAAGGCCTTACATAAGAAGAAGTTGGTGATGGAAAAGAGGATTATTGCTGATTCAATCAAGGATCACCTCATACCACAGGTGTCCTCCCTAAAGACACCTAAAGCTATGTTTTATTCCCTAACCAAATTGTTTGAAGGGAAGAACATAAACTGGAAGATGACTTTGAGAAACCAACTGAAGAATGTAAAGATATAGAATGTAGAAACCATCCAGTCTTACTTTACAAGGGTTTCTCAGATCAAAAAACAATTGGAAGCAGTAGATGAAGAAGTGGAAAATGCAGAAATTGTAATGACCACCTTGAATGGTCTCCCTAGATCATGGGACTTCTTTATTCAAGGTATCTGTGACAGAAAGAAGTTAGTCAAATTCAGCAGACTTTGGGAAGAATGCTCACAAGAAGAATCTTGGATAGCAGTGTGAGAAGAAAAGATGGGAAGTGAAGATCAAGCTCTCACAGTACAATCCAATAAATCTAGATCTAGCCACCATAGAATTAATTACTGTCATCAAAGGAATAACCCTAGAAAACCTAGAGATATGTCTAAGTACATTTGCTATACATGTGATGAAAGAGGACACTTTACAAGAGATTGTCCTAGAAACAAAAGTAGCTCTCACAAGAAGAAGGGAAACAAGAGAAGACATCATGCTCATGCTGTAGAGGATGATGAACCTTCCACAAAGAGAAGTAGACAAGTCAGTGATGATTCTTCAAGTGATGAAGAATATGTTCTAATTTTCTCTCTCACGGGAACTATCACACATGGAAGCAATGATTGGCTTATAGACAGTGGTGCTTCCAAACATATGAAAGGATTCAAGGAATCCTTTGTGAACTTATCTAAACATGAATCACCTGACAAGGTGAAACTTGGAGATGACTACCAGTATCCAATAAAAGGTAGTGGGGAATCCTCCTATAAGCTAGACTCTAATATTAATTCTTGCACATAATATAGGAACTAGGAATGAAAATCATCAAAGAATAATTAACAAATACTCATGAATTGGAAATTATCGGAACCAGAATGGTTTCCTCTCTGTATATTCAATAAACAATGAATAGTTACAATAACAATGTCAAGAAATAGCTTAAATCCATGAATAATTCGAATACCTATGGAGACAATTCGAATTCATTGAGTGAGTCTAGCTTAACTGACTCTTAGCCATTCAATCACACTCAGTTAATCACTTGACCAAAACCCTAATTGACTCACCAAACCCTAACTGAAGTCAGAGTGCAATAAATGACTGAATCTGAACTGAAGGAGATCAAACACATGTCATAGCAAGCCAACCATCAAGTACTAGTGCTCCATGACTTCAATGAACCTCGATGAGGTTAACTAAAGCTGAACTAACCATCAGAAGTTGGTGGAGGTGCCTTGTTGACTCCAGATCATTAAATAATAATAAATAATCATTAAATAATATATTTAATGAGAGGAGGCGCCTTAACTAACTGGTTGAACTGATTGTAACCACCAGTTAGCAATTAGGTGCATTAATATCACTCATATCACCCCCTAAAGTGCTCTAGTTGGGCATCCTTGACTGTAGGAGAAGGCTAAGTTAGCCTCCTTGACTGTAGGTAGGCGTGGGTGTGACTGGATGATGGAAATTAATGCTCCACTGATGTTGATTATACTTAGGATAGTGGTTTAACTAGGCCAATTTGACCAAAAAGAGTGTGTATGATGGTAAATGTCTCCAACACCCCCCCTTAAGCTATACTCAGGAAGAGTTAGAAAACATAGATGCATAAAAATTCTAGGGCCCTGGAAACTAAGGCCATAGGTCACCCTGTACAATAAATTAACTACTTAATATAACCAAGGAAATGGGGAAAACCTCATGGGAAAAATACCCCCCCTCAAACTAAGCAGTAAATCAAGAATTGGTTCTTCTATGCAGCAGTATCCTAAGACTATGCATGTGAAACTCTAAATCCAAACTAAATGAATATGTCTGGAAGAATCTTTCACTTTGGAAGAAGAACAATGCACTCAACTGAATCAGAAATATAAGCAGTCGCATGGTGAAAACTGGACCCATGTAGAGCAACTGAAATCATCTGAAGAGAGAGCAAAGGTTCTTGAGGATTTGAACCATGTGTTGAACACTCAAGAAACTGATATGTTGCAGCCTTGAACAGAAAATCATGAGTGGTAAAATCAGCCCCAATTTTTAGGAGCAAGTGTCCAAGCGGATGCAGAATGTCTTCCTCTTTACTAGTTCTGTGAGGGGCTGAGCATGTGACCAAAGGTAGAGAATCCCTGGGACTCTGGAGAGTGAATGCTTGAGATCCATAATCTGATATAGCTTTAGAAATATCTAATGATTCACAAAATAAAGTATCAGCAACCTCATAAGAGGAAACTAACACCAAATCCCCAACAACAAAATTGAAGAAGAACTGCGGTACTTGATTTTTCACACCAGAATTGGTGACAGCAGCTACAAGCATGACTGAAAGCTCTTGGATTTTAAAATATGAAAAAAATAATATCAGATAAGAATGTAAATAAGATATAAATAAGCTCACAACAGATCCAAAACTATGAAATCAAATCAAATCCCTAGCAGCAGTTTCGAAGGAGACTTGCCATACTTGTTTCTTCACACCGTTGATGAGAATAGCTATAAGCAGTACTGAAGGTTTATGAACCTGAAATTTTGAACCAATAAATATCATATTAGATCCAAATAAGATCATATCAGATCCAATAAGGTTCATATCAGATCCAAAATTATGGTCAACCGAGACGGTGGATGCACAGTTGTCTTTTTCTTCAAAATTCTGAATTTTGGTGCATGCAATTCTGTAGGATTTTGCTGGAAGATCTAGATCATGGGGAGCGAATGTGTCACTCTTATAATATGATATTTCTTCCAAAATATCCAAGTTTTTACATATTTTCACACCATCAGCAACATTAGAGGGAGAAAAATCAAATTTCTCTTCACTTTCGAAAGCAATTACTGGTAAATTTTGCACAGAATTCAAAGGAAAATCACCGGTGAATGTTTGCATGGAAGTGCAACAATATTTTTCTTCAATATCAGAGATTTGAATGTCTTCTTTTGTTTCAGCAATATGATAATATGAGATATCAGAGATCTAATGAACTTTTGGAGCATCAGGAGAAGGAGTCACTTCATGGAGACTTTCTTCAATTCGAATTGAATGTGTAGAAGATTCTGCTTCATCTTCATCTTGAACAACTTCATCAGAGAGAGTAGAGGCCGAGACTTTTGAGTAAAGAACTCTTGTGGTGCTGGATGTGATCTCCAAAGTACTATTATGAACTTCATCAGAGAGAGTAGCTTGTGGTGCTTGCCAAAGGCTCTGTCCAATATTGTCCAGACTTCCTTTGGGTATTCAGCAGAACAAATAAGGTAGTACAAGCTAGGAGAAAGGGCCAGACCTATTGCTCCATAAGCTCTATCACTGTCATTTAGGTAGTCATTCTCAGTCTCATAAGACTCTTTTCCATGTCCAATAGACACCTCATAGATACCTCATCTCTTCAGAGATGTAATCATCTTCAACTTCCATTCCGAATAGCTTGTGAATGGGGTGAGAAGAGGGATTGATGAGTCCATTCGAAGTTGTACCTAATAAAACCTGCAAAACAAAACAAAAGGGGCACCGTAAGGTCGGAAAGCCTGCACATTTTAGGCTTTCATCACACCCAGCATAGTCAATCAAGCAAGCTTGATTAACAAGTTCTTTACTTGGGGTATTAAGTGGTAAGCCTTGGCTTCTGGTGCAGTGCTGGAATTTTGAGCTATTGCTCACTTCTCATGGAGAAATCTATCAAAAATCTTGTTTTTGAGAGATTGTTCTTCATCCCTCCGTAAGCTCTGATACCATATTAATTCTTGCACATGATCTAGGAACTAGGAATCAAAATCATGAAAGAATAATTAACAAATACTCATGAATTGGAAATTCTCGGAACCAAAATGGTTTCCTCTCTGTATATTTAATAAACAATGAATAGTTACAATAACAATGTCAAGCAATAGCTTAAATCCATGAAGAATTCGAATACCTAAGGAGACAATTCGAATTCAATGAGTGAGTCTAGCTTAACTGACTCTTAGCCATTCAATCACACTCTGTTAACTACTTGACCAAAACCCTAATTGACTCACCAAACCCTAACTGAAGTCAGAGTGCAATAAATGACTGAATCTCAACTGAAGGAGATCAAACACATGTCATAGCAAGCCAATCATCAAGTGCTAGTGCTCCATGACTTCAATGAACCCCGATGAGGTTAACTGAAGCTGAACTGACCATCGGAAGTTGGTGGAGGTGCCTTGTTGACTCCAGATCATTAAATAATAATAAATAATCATTAAATAATCATTAAATAATATATTTAATGAGAGGAGGCACCTTAACTGACTGGTTGAATTGATTGTAACCACCAGTTAGCAATTAGGTGCATTAATATCACTTAGATCACCCCTAGAGTGCTCTAGTTAGCCTCCTTGACTGTAGGTAGGCGTGGGTGTGACTGGATGATGGAAATTAATGCTCCACTGATGTCAATTATACTTAGGATAGTGGTTTAACTTGGCCAATTTGACCAAAAAGAGTGTGTATGATGGTAAATGTCTCCAACATCTAGAAAGTCTATGAAAATGAAGGAAGTATTGTTTGTACCAGCACTAAAGAAGAATATCCTCTCCATATCTATATTAGATGCAAAAGAAATGAGGGTTGCATTTATAGATGTTCAAGTCATCATGTGTCCAAAAGGAAATACTATTGATTATGCAGTAGTGATTGGGGAACAAGAAGGAGGATTATTCAAATTGAAGGGACATCCAGAAAAAGCTTTGGTTCATGACTCGATAGAACCAAATGAGCTTTGGCATAGAAGGCTTGCACATGTGCATTATAGAGCACTACCACTTGCAAGAAAATCTATTGAAGGTCTCCCAGAAATGCAGACAAAACATGAAGGTGCATGCAAAGGATGTGCGAAAGGGAAGAACACAAAGAAGACATTTCCAAGTAGAGAAAGCAAGGAAAAATGAATCTTGGAAATCATCCATTCCGATGTATGGGGTCAAATGTCATCCAGTTCACTAAGAGGGTATGTATACTATGTTTATTTCATTGATGATTTTTCTAGGAAGACATGGATTTACTTCATGAAGAACAAAGATGAAGTTTTCAGCAAGTTCAAGGAATTCAAAGCCTTGATCGAGAACCACACTGAAAAGAAGATCAAGACCTTTCGATCAGATAATGGAGGAGAATTCACATCGAATGAATTCAAAGAGTTATGAAAATACTTGGGGATTAAGAGGGAGTTATCCACTCCATATAATCCACAATAGAATGGGATTGTAGAAAGGAGGAATAGAACTATCATGGAAGCTGCAAGAGCTATGATTCATGATCAAGATCTTCCTATGCATCTATGGGCAGAAGTTTCCAAAACAACGGTGTATGTATAGAATCGTACTCCACACAGAGTACTCGAGAACAAGACTCCTAAAGAATTCTTCTCCGGCAAGAAACCAGAAGTCATCCTTCTCAGAATATTCGGCTGTCCTATATACATACACATTCCAAAAGAAAAGAGGACGAAGTTAGATCCTTCAGGAAAGAAGGACATATTTGTGGGATACTCTGGAAGCTCAAAGGCTTATAGAATATACTTCCCAGGGTTCAAGAAGATTGACATTAGGAGAGATGTAACATTTGATGAATATTTAGCCTACATCAAATCCAAGAAGAGACAGGCTGAAGAACCTGAAGAAACAAGAGCACCTAGAATTCATGATCCAACCATGGATAAAGAAATTCAAGAAGATGAGAATTAGAAGAACCTCAAGAACCTATAGATCCACCTCAAGAGAAGAATCCTCATAAGAGGAAACCTACTTTGGTACGTGAAATTATACAAGGTGTAGAAAGATATGGAGCTTCAGAAGAAACACCTAGAGGAAGAAAGAGAACTAGTTCTTGCTCCAGTTATGTAGCCCTGCTATGTGACATTATTGATAAAGAACCTTCCAACTATGAAGAAGTGGCAGAACGAAAAGAATGGAAGGGTGCTATGATCAAAGAGTATCAATCTATCATGAAGAATGATGTTTGGGATGTTGTCCCAAGACCAAAAGGGAAGTCCATTGTAACTTCCAAATAGATCTACAACATCAAACATGCTGCAGATGGTAGCATAGAGAAATATAAAGCAAGATTCATGTATCGTGGTTTCTCCTAGAAAGAAGGAATAGATTATGAAGAAACCTTTGCACCTATAGCCAAATACACTTCCATCAGATCAATGCTTGATATGGCTGCAGTGATGAAATGGAAGATACACCAGATGGATGTCAAGACTGCTTTCTTGAATGGTGTAGTAGAAGAAGAAGTACATGTAGAGTAGCCACTCGGTTTTGAAACACATGATAGGGAATCTCATGTGTGCAGATTGAAGAAAGCCCTGTACGGTTTGAAACAGGGACCCAGGACATGGTACAACAGAATTGATGGATTCCTATCTAGTTTGGGATTTACCACGAGTAAAGCAGATTCCAACCTTTACTATAAGGTTGAATATGGAAACCCAGTGATACTCCTACTGTATGTGGATGATCTGTTTGTAACAAGTATGGATGGGTTGATTGCTGATACAAAGAGGAAACTTGCTGCTGAATTTGAAATGAAACACTTGGGTATGATGCGATATTTCTTAGGCATGGATGTGTGGCAGAATGCAGATGGAATATTCCTTAGACAAGGGAAGTATGTAATAGAGATCCTGAAGAGATTTGGGATGATGTACTGCAAGGACATAACCACACCTATGGAATTGAACCTGAAGCTATTGAGTGATGCTTCATCAGAAGCGCTTGATGCTACGATGTATCATCGGATGATTGGATCCTTGATGTACCTGACCAACATGAGACCATATATTTGCTTTGCTGTGAACACCTTGAGCCAGTTCCTGACAGATCCGAGACATGTTCACTTGATTGCTGCAAAGCATATTCTGAGGTACCTAGAGGGTACAGTTGACTATGGGCTCAAGTATGAGGCAAATCAAAATATTAACCTGGAGGGTTATGTTGATTCAGATTGGGTAGGAATTTCCATCGATAGGAAGATCACTTCAGGGTGTTGCTTTAGTATCGGATCAGGTGTGATCTCTTGGTTTAGCAAGAAGCAATCCTGCATGGCATTGAGTACAACTAAAGCAAAGTATGTCGCAGCTTGTTCAACTAGTTGTGAGACAGTATGGCTAAGGAAGCTACTATCTGATTTATCTGATCTCCAGTTGGATGCTACTTGTATATATTGCAACAAACTGAGTTGTGTGAAGTTTTCAGAGAATCCAATGTTCCATGACCAGTCGAAGCATATCGATATCAAGTATCACTATATTAGGGATATGGTGCAGAGAGGAGCAGTGAAGCTCCAGTATCTTGCGATGGATGAATAGATAGCTGACGTGTTGACAAAGCCACTGGCTAGAGTGAAGTTTGAGTACTTCAGGGAGAATCTTGGTTTTCTCTAGATCGAGGTTCCCTCCAAGGGGAAATTATGAGACCCAGAGCCATTCTGACATGGTGAGAGGATTAGGTTCCTTCCATGCTTAGATGTAAGGGCTGAGCCATTCTTTCATGGTGAGAGGATTGGTCCCTTCCATGTTAGATATGAGTGTTGATCCATTCTGATGTGACCATCGGATTGGTTCCTACATGATCAAATATAAGTGTTGAATTCCATTCTTGGAATGGAGAAACCTGGTCAGTTACCAGGAATACTTAGCTTGGTGCTGAGTTGCCATTCTCTAGGAGAATGGAGGCACCTGGTTAGTTACCAAGAATACTCAGTCTAGGAATGAGGGCCATTCTGATATGATTGTGGGATGTAGTCTTACATGATCAGATGTGAGTGCATGGACATTCTAATGTGATTGAGGGATGTGTCCCACTTGATCAGATATAAGGGCTGATTCCATTCTCTGGGAGAATGGAGGCACCTGGTCAGTTACCAGGAATGCTTAGTTTGGGACTGAGAGCCCTTTCAATGTGGTGTTTTCAAACATGGTTGAATGTAAGTGCATAGCCTTTTCAATGCGGTGTTTTCGAACATGGTCGAATGTAAGTGCAGAGCCCTTCGGATGCGGTGTTTTCGAACGTGGTCAGATGTAAGTGCTGAGCCTTTCCGATGCAGTGTGTTCGCACATGGTCGGATATAAGTGCTAAGCCATTCTGACGCGATGTGTTTACACATGGTCAGATGTGAGTGTTGGGCCTTTTTGTCAAGATGAGGTCAGATGTGAGTGTTGAACATGCCTTTCTAACAAGATGAGGTCTGATGTAAGAGTTGGGCGAGCCATTCTGACTTAGTTTCAGATATAAGTGTTGAAGACCTACATGAAGGGTAGGCCTACAACCAGCATGAAAAAGGGCTGGCTCTGTAGAAATTCCTGTGACGAGAAGAATTGAGAGATAGCACTGATGATTATGATATTTTTCTAGTGATTATCCAGATGTGATCATGATCGAGACTTGATGATGATCTAGATCAAGTGATGATCCAGATTTGATGATGATCCAGCAGTAATGATCTAGATCAAGTGATGATCCATCTTTGATGATGATATAGTGATGATGATCCAGCAGTAATGATCTAGTAGTCATGATGATCCAGATCTTATGATGAAGAAGAATTGAAGAAGAAGATGACTTAGAAGATGACTTGAAGATGAAGAAGACTTGAAAATGAAGAAGACTTGAAGACAAAGAAGACTTGAAGATGAAGACAACTTAAAGATGAAGATGACGAGATGATCTAGTCGATACAGAGAAGAAGACCAGTGCTGAAAATTGTGTTGAAAGAATACCTTCCTAGTTAAGAGGGAGTGTTGATGTATTTATAACTTCGAAATGTATTCACTTATATATCTTATGTCTTGTACGCCGATGTTTATTCTGGGATGTGTCTATAATGTAATTGAGTCATGTCATTCCTTGATGTTCTGATCGGGAGGTTTTATAATGTAAACAAGTCATGTCAAGTCATTGTGGGTAACGCTCCTATTGTTCAAGGGTTAAAGTCCCTGCAGTTTCGGGGCACTAGGGTTTTTAGATTCACCTAGTGAAGTTGGCCCTCGTAGGGTTTAGTCAAGTCGAGAACTAGTATAAATAGACAACTGGCCTCTTTATTTATCACACATTCACTCACACTCAGTTGTAGCGCATAGCTGAGGAAGAAGAAGACACTGGGGCTAGGAAGAAAGAGGTTACTGCTATCGGGAGATCATCTTACTGTTTTGGGGCTTTGCTATTTGGTGCTGATTTTATCTCTGAGGAAGTTGCAAGGTTTTCTCCATTTATGGTTTCCTTGAGGAAAAACAATGTGTTCATTGTTTCTTGTGTTTGATTGTTGTGTTTGTTATTCTCTCAGTTAAAGATCCTAATAATGCTAGCTTAATGTTAAAAATCTAACAGCTTGGATGTCCTTACCCTATCCAAACATTAATAGGAGGTCTCCAATGTATCCCATGCCTACTTAGCATTAATTTATGTTGCTACTCTTGGGAGTATTCTTTCATGCATGGATTGATGTATGTAGAATAGAGCTTTTCCTTCTTTTTTCCTCTGTTCCCTCCAGACATCTTTCTCATCCTATGTGATATTGTTATATGCTATCATGTTTGCTAGTTCTCGTAACCATGTTGGACTATCTCCTAAACATCTTGACCTCTGAACAAATCCTTCATAGTTAGATACCAATATTCATAATTTTTCTTATAAAAATTGGAGTTTGTAGTGAACCAGAAGTGGAATCCATTTTAATTTTTAATTAACTTTCCTTAGAAAATTACTTTTCCACCTTTTTGACAAGATTTATTTCCTAAACCTTACAATGATATAAACCTTGCTCTGATACCAGTTAGCCAAAACAAAGTCGACTAAACTTGAGTTTACTGATCGGTTAATAAAATTTTATTTTTTCACGCTGACATCTTTTTCTTATGTTTACTTGTTCGGTGAACTTGTCTAACTCCCGACTAGACAACTCTATAAACTTTGGTTGGCCTTTTAGACTAGACTGATTTACCTCTACTTTTCGGTTCTACCAATAGTTACTTGTCGGTTTTACCGACTCGTTTTACTTCGACAAATTGTCGGTAACCTCACTTCGACCACTAGTCAGTTCACCTCTTCGAACACTAGTCGGCTTATCACTTCGACCACTAGTTGGCTGACCTCTTCGACCACTAGGCGGTTTAATCAACCGACCTTGTTGGTTCACTTGGTTTGGTCAAAATCTACAGTGTATGTTTCTTAGTCTAAAAGACTTAAGAAATTACAAATGCTTTTCACCTAAGAGTAAGATGAAGTAAAAAACGACACATTAACAATTCAACATAACTTATAAAAACATATACCCAAATATTTAGGAAGAGTTGAGCCGACCACTGTGTCTAAAAACCTGAAACTTTCATGAAGTGAGAAATTTATGGGTTCTTAATCTTTCACTCAACCATAATTGTAAAATACATTTACACAAGTAAATCTGGAAAGAATGTGCAGCCAAATAAACATGCATTCAACCATAAACTATTTCATATATAATTTTCCGGAAATAACAAAGATAATACAAACTTGCCGATCCAAACTTGTTGGCTCACCGACTGATCCTTTTACAGAGCTTTCGCTCTTCGATAGATTCACACACACATAAGCTTGAGCTTCAACTTCACTTTCTCTCTATTTCTCACCCTGGAGTTCTCTTGTGCGTTTTGCTATCTAACTAGATTTACAATTTTCTTCTTCTATTGATAGGCAACCTGAAAATTGATTCTACATGAATCAACTGCGTCACCATTAAATACTGTAATAACTATCTACCTAATAACTTAGCTTCAGAAATAAATTCGACTGGTTTAGAGTGCTGAATCGTGGACTCCTCCCTCTTGTCAGACTGACTGACGATATCTTGACTGATACAGACTCTGACAGAGTCGGCTGAGATTAGATACAAATCTGGGAGTAATTAATATTTCCAACATTAAAGAAGGAAATCATTACTATCTAATTTTGAAATGGGGGTGAGATGGATTGAGATGAATTCATAACTATTTAAGAAGACTACAATGGATTATACAATGGCAACTGGAAGAGACATGATCAACCAAAAAAATGAAGTTTACAAGAAGAGATTTACATATGAATTGTGGGTTATGATATGTGATATTTTTATGCTTTAAAATATTGTATTTGATTTCCATGAAATCCTGTTGTTGGTTTACATTTTGGATAGATTAAATTACCAACAATGAGCATTAGTTAAATGATGCAGAGTCGAATTAGTGCATAAAGTATGACCTGGAAAAATAGTTAGTGAAACACGATTGAAATCAGGTAGGAAATGTATTCCAAGAAATTTTAATGAATCAAATTCATAACTCTGAACCGAGTAACAATTCTAAAAGAAAGAAACTACATAATAAACAAAAAAAAAATGAATCCTAAGAAAGTTTCACAAATCAAATGTATTTATGGAAGAGTATAGGAAACAACACAAATGTATAAATAAATTAAAACAAAAATGCATTAAACAACTAACTTATTTTATCGAAAATAAAAGAGCTACACAGTCTTGTTAGGCAGGCCCTTACCAGTCAAGGTTGTGAGATGGGTTTCTAGGCCAGAATAAAATTGGAACTTGAGCTCTTCATGATAATCAACAAGCAAAATTCATTGGAAAACGATGTAACACACTGAGAGTACAGATGCATAAATTTATCAATAGTTCGTTATTGTTCTATCTACCTGAAGAATATTGGTAAATACATATGGAGGGCTGAGTATTTATATAACCAAGTCGATCTTGTCTTTTAACGCAACTCAATGGCCTCATTAAAACATTAACTGGTTCGAACCCCAAATCCCTAAGTCACAACAAATTCTCTAAATTTGAAAAACCGGTGGTAACCACAATTTTGGAGAAATCACGTATGTTAGGGAACATTGTTCTCCATATCTATTAAGAAATTCCAAACATTTCCCGTGGTTAGGGGTAAATCACCATATTTGAGAAGTAGGTTTTGAACGGTTTCGCCATATTCCTCATGGATTGCTCAGAACCTAATCCTGAATTTTGTTTCCTGGAATGATGACATGAGTGCCGGAGGAAGTGATGGGATCCCAACAATTAAATTTGTTAACTGGAAATCAACTAGGCTGATTTGGTTTCATTCTTTTGTTCTAACTTATGTGCACCTGTCAAACAAAAATTGTTAATTATAAAACTTTTAGCAATGTATTATATGAATGTTGAATGTATTATTTGTAACATCCATGATTTCATTAAATCAACAATTTAAGTTTTATTAAAAAATGTTATTGTATTGAGGTTGTTTACATAAAGGATGAGTGTTTTAAATGACTAATTTGTTTATATGAGAAAATTTTTAGAGAACCAAGACTCACCATCAACACATGACTTCAACATTTATATTAAACTTATTACTAAACCAACAAAAACACCAAGAGATAGAGATAACTCACATTGTTGTGCTATAGTAATAAACAATTAAAAGTTACAATTCCCAATGCAACATCAGACTGATATTCGTAAGTGAATGGGTTTTGAAAGTGGTGTAATCAAATTGATATTTATATAGTGGATTTTAAATATTTTTTACACCATATTCAAGTTTAATGTCATTAATCTTAGGCATTTAAATAGTTTGTATTTCCATGTCATTCCATAATGACATTTGTTTTATGTGGCATTACATACCAGCCCAGATCCAAATCCTGGGCTCTATCAAGTGCCAAGAGGGATCAAATATCCCAAGGTGCAAAACTCTTCTCAGGTATTGCATGCAAAGAGCTATTCGAGGAGAGCTTTGCACCTCGGGAAATTTGTTCCCTCACGGTGCTTGGTAGAGCCTAGAATTTGGATCTAGGATAGTTCCAGTCGTGGGAAGTGACATGAAACTTGACTTTGATCAGCAGTATGTAATTTTATATCATTATGGTAAGGAACAAATTAAGTTGTAAAGAAAGAGACTGTTATATTATAAACAAATTAATTTATATTGTGAGGACTTAGTTAAATTTTAGGGAAAAAGTTGTACATATGCAATATAATAATCAATTAATCTGATAACTAGAGATGATTGTATTATAAGGATTAAGTAAAATTGGAAAGTATAAGTATCACATATACAATAAATAGATATTTTAGATTGTGATCAATCTCAATCTATCTTCTTTATCTTTTCCTCTTGTTCTTCTACAGTCATTTCTTTCAATTTTCTTTCACGACATTCTCTTAGTCCTTATGTGTCTTGTTTTCTTTGTTCATCATGTTCTTTTAATGTCAATTCATTTGAATTTCTTTGTCGATATGATATTTGTCAATTTGCTGCCTTTTCTTTCTTCGAATTTATTTCTGTTGATCTGTCATATCTTCTAACCTTTCTCTTCCTTTCCTGTCATTTTCTCGTGCTTGTCTCTTAACATCTTCCACATGTCGATCTTCGATTTTTGGTTGATACTTTGTAGAATCACTGAAATCAATGCAAAATAATTAATTTTGTCATTTACGTCTTTTACATGTAAATCATATAGGTGATTAACATATAATTTAATCAAGAACCCTAAAAACAATGCAAGAACACTAAACACAATGCAAGTAAACTGAAAACAATGCAACCTACAATATAAGAAATTATTGAACAACAAATTGTAATTGACATGTAAATCATTCATTTTTTCATTGTAACTAACAAGTAATCACATTGTATAACCATTACAGATTTCCTTGAATACATCCATTATTTTCTAATAAAATGGAAATACTACATTAATTTTTTTTAGATGTATAACAAATTGTAATTATGGAAAACAAAAAAAAACCACCAAAAATGGTTGTGTGGGGTGGTAATCAAAAATATTTCTATCTTCAAAAGATGAAACATATAGTAGTTTGATATGGGAGATTACTATTGTATTATACCATTTAAAATTAAATAATCCAATAAAGTGTAAATATTTTTCTCTTTTAAACAAAGTTTAACTAATGGTGGTTTGCAAGAAACCATGGGTTTCCTTTGATGTTGAAAATATATAAATATTTAATTATACCATTACTTTAATTGATGGTGGTTTGTGAGAAACCATGGGCTGCTTTGGGTGTTGAAAATATATAAATATTTGATTATACCATTAGTTTAATTGATGGTGGTTTTCCAGAAACAATGTGTTTCCTTAGGTGTTAAAAATATATAAATATTTGATTATACCATTAGTTTAAATGATGGTGGTTTGTAAGAAACCATGGGATTCTTTACATATTGAAAATATATAAACATAAAGTCAAATCCTCATTAAAAAGATATTTTATATTTTCATCCAAAAACACATATATTAATTCTTCTAAAGGAGACTTCTATCAACACAAATTGAAATTCTAAAAGAGACTTGTATTAAGGAGACTTGTGTTTACAGTATTTGAATGTACTTAAAAGATTACAATATAAAAAGACATGTAAAGGTGAGAACCATATCATGGTTTTGATATACAAACAAATCCTCATGGTTTTCAACTAAACGCAAAAGAAAAGACCATAACTGGCCAGCAAAGGAAAATTATTGCATTACAAAACCATAAATTTTACATCTAGGCTGGTAATAAGGATAATAATAGAAACATTTTACCTTACAAAACTATAATTTTGATATCTAGGCTGGTAATAAGGATAATAATTTTGATAATAAGGATCTAGTTCTGATAAATGTATATATACCATTTATTAAACTATTCATAATGCCAAATGGCCATATGGGACAAACATGTTTACAGTATTTGAATGTACTTAAAGAAAAAATATATTTGTTTGTAAATAGTGTAAACACTTAAAAAACTCCACTATCATAAAGAATAAAAGAGGTAAAGTTACCTACAGTTGTCAATATTCCAATATCATAACCAATAAAAATACATGGTGCTACGAAGATAAGAAGATATGGATTAGAAAAAGACATGTACAACGATATGAAACCAGTGTCTTTTCAAAGATAACTCTTTTGTTCTATATATTATTGACACTTGTAACACCCTTCATATCGGTTTACTGTTGGAAATATTAATTAATCGCAAATCTATATCAGTTCTCAGCCGACTCTATCAGAGTCTGTATCAGTTCATTTTCTGTTGGACATTCTGACAAGATTGAAGAGTCTAGGATTTTGTAATGTAAATCAGTTGAATTAAATTTTTGAACTTAAGTTTCTAGGTGGATAGTTATTACAGTCTTTAATGTTAAGTCAGTAGATTCACAGAGAAGCAAATTTTAGTTTTCCTATAAATAGAAGAAGAAGAATGTAAATCAAAGAGAGAATTATGAGAAAACAGTGAAGAGAATAGTGTTCAAGCTCAAGCTTCTGTGTGTTTGAAAATGTCAAGAGCCAAAGCTCTGCAAAAGGTATAATATATCTGTAAATTTCCAAGTTTGCATTTACGACATATAGTTCTTCGTAATGCCCTGACAAGTTATATAAATCAAATAGTTTATGGTTAATTACATGTTTTTTTAGCCGCACATTCTCTCCAGAATTACTTGAGTAAATGTTGTTTACATTTGCAATTAGAGTGGTCGACTCAATTCTTCATAAATGTTTGGTTATATGATTTGGTAATTATGTCAAATTGTTGTTGTGTCGGGTTTTACTTCATGTTACGGGTCGATGAAAAATATTTGTAATTTATTAAGTCCTTAGGCTAAGAAATATCCCTTGTAAAATTTAACTAAAAGAAAATATGTTGAAGNGTTTACTTCATGTTACGGGTCGATGAAAAATATTTGTAATTTATTAAGTCCTTAGGCTAAGAAATATCCCTTGTAAAATTTAACTAAAAGAAAATATGTTGAAGTCAGTTGGTCGAAACCAAAATTTAGTCAGATGTAAAATAGTCGAGTAAGTTGGTCGAAGACAATCACTCAAAGTAAAAATTGTTGAAGTAAAATTGTCAAAGTCGAGTAAGTCGGTAAAACCCACATGTAAGAACTTGTCAAGGTAAAAAGCGTTGGGTCAAAAAGTCCAAACAAATTTAGTCTTTTAAATACTTTGGTCAAGTTTAAATTTCGACTTGTCTAGTCATAGTTAGATAATTTTTTACCCAATGAGAAAAAGAGATCGAAGTCCCAACGTGAAAATTTTATAATTGAGCGGTAACTCAAGTTTAGTCGACCTAGTTCTGTTAACTGGTATGACAGAAAGGTTTAGGAAAGAAATCTTGTCTTAAAAGTGAAAAAGTAATTTTCTAAGGAAAAATTAAAATTAAAATGGCTTCCACTTATGGTCCAAACATGTCAAGCTTGCAAACTCCAATTTTTACATGAAATAATTATGACTATTGGTCTCTAACAATGAAGGCTTTGTTCAAAGGTCAATATTTTTGGAAAATTGTCCAGTATGGTTATGCAGAACTAGGAGATCAAACATCATATAACAATATCCCACAAGCTCAGAAAGATTCCCTAAGGGAAAATAGGAAGAAAGATGGAAAATCTTTGTTCTACATACACCAAGCCATGGATGAAATCATACTCCCAAGGACACATTGGAAACTTCCTATCAAGGTTTGGACAAGGTAAAGGCTTCCAAGTTGAAAATTCTTAGAAGATATTTTGAATCTCTGTCAATGAAAGATACAAAGTGAGTAGACTCATTCTACACCAGAGTTGTTGGTATGATTAATCAACAGAAATATCATGGAGAAAACATTGAAGACCAAAGGGTGGTTGAAAAATTTCTCAGAAGTCTTGCCCCAAGATTTGAATCCTTGTTTGTGACCTTGGAAGAAAAAAAATACACATTGATGTTTACCATTGATGAGTTGCAAGCTTCACTCATCAATCATGAACACATAATCAATAGATCAAATACATCATTGGAAGGTGCATTTGCAACATAGTCATCCATAAGCCATGGCAGATGCAGGGGGAGAAATAACTCTAGAGGAAGAGGAATAACTTATTCCACAGGAGTACGTCGCAACAGTCTTGTGAATGCCATTGGTAGAGGACAGAATCAGAACCCAAGTCAGCCTAGTGGTCATAGGTTTGATAATAAAAAGATCAATGTCATTATTGTAAGAAATTTGTTCATTATGCATATGAATGCAGGAAGAAACAATATAACCAAGGAAGGAAAATCCCAAATCAGTCGACCAACACCAACACCCCGTCGACCACAATGTTAATGGCATATGCATCTCCAATTGAATGCAATACTTTCCAAGAAATTCCACATGACATATGGTACTTAGATTGAGGCTGCAAGAATCATATGAATGGTAATTAAAAAAAAAAATCCAGTCTAGATAATTCATTTCAAACTGATGTTACACTTGGAAATAATGTCCAAGTCACTATTTTGGGAAAAGGTACTATTGGTATTCTAACCAAAAAGGGGGAGAGTAAGTTTATTCCTAATTTATATCATGTCAAAGGTCTGAAACATAATTTGATGAGAATTGGACAACTAATAAAAAAAGGTTACAAAGTTTAAATAGAATATAATCACTATGTGAATAAAGACAAGTGTCTAAGAAACTAGCTGATAGAAAAAGTTTCAATGAAAATAAATCGCTTGTTTCCCTTAAGGATAATTCCAGACATGAAAGGGAAGACAAATACAGGAGATGCATTCAAGGCAGAAAGTGAGGAAGTAGACAAGCACTTTGAAGATAAAGAAAATGGAAGCGCTGATTTTTGGGCTGCATTTCAAACAGAAGTTCAGGATGAATCCTGGTTGTGGCATTTCATATTTGGACATATGGATTTTGACTACAAATAAAGAATATGGTGAAATGATTTCCATTGATCGACAAACTAGAAAGAGTTTATGAAGGTCGCATTTTGGCAAGAAAGATAGAGAGACTTTTTTATCCGTAAATTCATATAGAGCATTCACACCACTTGAAATTGTGCACTCTGATATTTGTGGTCTAATGCAGACATCATCCATTCGTGGCTACAATTATTTTCTTACTTTTATTGATGACTAATCAAGAATAACATGCGTATATTTTTTGAAATATAAATATGATGCATTTAGTTATTTTTCAGCAGTTCAAGGCACTCGTGGAGAACCAAAGTGGACATCGCATCAAAAACTTAAGGACCGACAGAGGAGGTGAATATGTTTCGAATGAATTTCTAAATTTTTGCAAGACCCATGGCATACAAAAGTAACTCACTACTTGGTATATGCCTTAGCAGCAAAATGTTGTCGAAAGAAAGAACATAACCATTATAGAGATTGTGCGCATCAGGATGGTAGCCAAGCATTTGTCGAATGAATATTGGGTTGAAGCAGTTGCAACTACTGTATATATCCTAAAATGATGTTCAGAAAAGAGTGTGAAGATCAAAGTTCCTCAAGAAACATGGACATGTATGAATCACAGTGTTTCTCATTTAAATTTTTTTTTTTATTGCATATGCTCATGTTCCAGATGAGCTAAGAAAGAAATTAAACAAGAAGGGACTGAAATGTATTTTGTTGGATATTATAAAGACACAAAAGCATAAAAGTTGTATGATCTTATCACAAGGAAAGTGATCAGCATTTGAGATGTTCAATTTATTGAGACTAAATCATGGGATGGAACTATCAACATAAATGTCAAGATTGTGTCAAATGTTGACAATGATGACATGGAGGAGGAGGTGGTTCAAACACCACATGTAATTCAACTGATCACAGCACCATTGACTCCCATGACACCATGACATGGTTTAGCACAAATAACATCGACACAAGTTGCAGCTCAAGCTACGCCGACAAGCACACCAAGAGGAAAGCAAACCCCATCAAACATTTTGTCGAGGTCGATATCGACAAAACCAGTGAAGACAAGAAGTCTGAGTGAAATATATGAAGTTGGTTCATCAAATTCATTCTCTCTCTTTGCATTATTTCCTCCTATATATGATCCACTAACATTTGAATAAGCTTTTGAAGAATAAGTATGATCACAAGCCATGGATGAAGAAATAGAATGCATTGAGAAGAATCAAACATGGGAGCTGGTAGATGTAACAAAATATAAATATGTAATTAGTGTCAAATGGATTTACAAAACAAAGAAATATGTTGATGGGAATGTGTAAAAGAATAAAGAAAGAATTTTCGCAAGAGGGTTCATACAACAGATTGGCATAGGATTCAAGGAAACTTTTGCACCTATCATACGCATGGATACAATCAGAACACTCTTGGTCTGTTAGATTTTTATCATTCAAGATAGCATTAACTTAGGATCTTAACTAAGAGAATAAAAAGCACAACAATCAAAGACATAAGATAATGAACACAAATATTTTCCTTGGGGAAACCATAAAGGAGAAAACCCCACAACTTCCTAAGAGATAGAATGAGCCCCAATGGCAGCAGTAAAACCTGAAAACAGAAAAGATGATCTCCATAGCTTGTTCTCTCTCTCACACTTGAGAGATCTTCTCCTCTCTCACTCATGCGCCCCAATGAGTGAGTGCGTGTGTGATAAATAGAGAGGCTCACTCTTTATTTATATTATTTCTTTCACTTGATGTCCACTTTAACATTTCAGCCCCACTTAACAATTACTTACTAGAGCCAACATCTCTAGGAGATTCTAATAACCCTAGTGCCCCACAACTATGGGGACTTTTCCCTCTGATCAACAAGGAGGGTTAACCTTGACACAACTGTGGGGACTATTGCCCCGACTTACAATGGAGGGTTAACCTCAATGACTTTACATGACTTGTTACATTATTAAATATCCTGATTGGAACATTGGGGCATGACATGACTCAATTACATTATAAATACTTCCCGAAATAAAATTTGGGGTACAATACATAAGATATACAAGTGAATACATTCCGAAGTTACAAATACATCAACACTCCCTCTTAACTAGGAAGGTATTCTCTCAACACAATTTATCAACACAAGTATTCTTCTCTGTATCATCTAGATCATCATCAAGTCATCTTCGTCTTCAAGTCATCTTCATCTTCAAGTCATCTTTATTGTCAAGTCATCTTCATCGTCAAGTCATATTCATTGTCAAGTCATCTTCATCAAGTCTGGATCATCAGTGGATCATCATTGATTCTAGATCATCACTTGATATGGATCGTCACTGCTGGATCATCATCAAGTCTGGATCATCACTTGATATGGATCATCACTGCTGGATCATCATCAAGTCTGGATCATTACTTGATCTAGATCGTCACTGCTAGATCATCACTTGATCTAGATCGTCATTACTACTTCTGCTATCTCAATCAAATGGTGCTATCTCTTCATTCTTCTCATCACAAGAAGTTCTACAGAGCCAGCCCTTTTTCATGCTGGTTGTAGGCCTACCCTTCATGTAGGTCTTCAGTGCTTATATCTGACCCTAAGTTAGAATGGCCCATCCAGCTCTTACATATGACCTCATCTTGTTAGAAAGGCATGCCCAGCACTCACATCTGACCATGTGTAAACACATCGTGCTAGAATGGCTCAGCACTTACATCCAACCTCATCTTGTCAGAAAGGCTCTGCACTTACATTCGACCTCATCTTGTCAGAAAGGCTCTGCACTTACATCCGACCTCATCTTGTCAGAAAGGCTCTGCACTTACATCCGACCTCATCTTGTCAGAAAGGCACATCACTCACATCTGACCATGTGTAAACACATCGTGCCAGAATGGCTCAGCACTTACATCTGACCTTATCTTGTCAGAAAGGATCTACACTTACATCCGACCTCATCTTGTCAGAAAGGCACAACACTCACATCTGACCATGTGTAAACACATCGCGCCAGAATGTCTCAACACTTACATCCGACCTCATCTTGTCAAAAAGGCTCTGCACTTACATTGGACCATGTGTAAACACATCACATCGAAAGGGCTCTCAGTACTAGACTGAGGATTCCTAGTAACTGACTAGGTGCCTCCATTCTCCCAGACAATGGCATCATCCCTTATATCTAATCAAGTGGGAACACATCCCTCAATCACATCAGAATAGCCATGCACCCACATCTAATCATGTAAGACTACATTCCACATTCATATTAGAATGGCCCTCAATCCTAGACTGAGTATTCCTGGTAACTGACCAGGTACCTCCATTCCAAGAATGTCATTCAACACTTATATCTGATCATGTAAGAACCAATCCTATAGTCACATTAGAATGGCTCAGCACTCACATTTGACATGGAAGGAACCAAATCCTCTCACCATGACAGAATGGCTCAACCCTTACATCTAACCATGGAAGGAACCTAATCCTCTCACCATGTCAAAATGGCTCTAGGTCTCATCATTTCCCCTTGGAGGGAACCTCGATCTTGAGAACACCAATCTTCTTCCTGAAGTGCTCAAACTTCACTTTGTCCATTTCTAGCATAGAATCATATCAGGGATGATTACATCCAAGGATAACCTACGAGCTTCTCCAGGAACGATTACATCTGAGTACAACCTACAAGACCGTTTACGTTTGAGCAACCTACAAGCTTCTCCAGGATTTATGTTCAGATAGCCTGTCTCATCATCTATGCTAGAAATCCCTCTTTTGAGAGATCTCGATCTGGATCACTGCTCCTCTCTGCATCATACAAAAAATGCAAGTCAGATCAACCAAATCAAATAATAGTTTTCAAGAGAAACATACTACCTCCCAAATAGCAAGTGGCAACATCTTTTTCCTCAGCTGTACTTAGTGCCATGTAGGACTTCATCCTACCAAACCAAGAGATCATACTTGATCCCATATTGAAGTAGAAACTCGAAGTGCTCTTCCTATCAATGGCACTACCTACCCAATACAAATCCACATAACCGTCCAGGTTAATCTTCTGATTCACCTCATACTTGAGCCCATAATTAACTGCACCCTTCAGGTACCTCATTGCATGATTTGCAACCATCAGGTGAACATGTCTCAATGTGTTCACAGCAAAGAAAATATCTAGTCTCATATTTGTTGGGTAATTCATCTAACGATACATAGTAGCATCAACCGAATCTGATGAAGCAACACTCAATAGCTTCAAGTTCGATGCCATATGTGTGGTCACGCAGTCCATCACCTCTTCAGGATATCTACTGCATACTTCCCTTATCCACACCTCCATGCCTAGAACGTAGTGCATCATCCCCAAGTCCTTTATCTCGAACTTAGAAGCAAGTCTTCTTCTTGCAAATTTAAGGAGTTCCTCTTTTCTATCAGGAACAAGTCATCGACATATAACAGGAGCATCACTGGTCTTCCTCCTTCAACTTTGAAGCAAAGGTTGGAATCCTCTTTACTCTCAATAAATCCTAGAGTCATCAGTAATCTGTCCATCATATCATACCATGTCGAACCTCAGGATCTTCTGCAGTCACTCCCTCTGAAGCGGAGCATCATTCTCCCTCTGTCTTTCATACTCTATGCACTAAAACATTCTATACCAGAGTGATAAGTAGCTTCCTCTGCTACTAATATTCTATGTATCCATCTAGGATCATTGGATACCAAGATCCTCTATCTTGAACTTTTTCAAATTTTCTTCTTGCACCCATCTGAGAGCTTGTCATCCTCTATAGAATTTCATCTTCAACCTTGTAGCAAAGGTCCAGGTCTTCATCAAGCTCCTCATGTATGTCTTATCCCATGGGTGTCTTCTGAGCTTGTATAAGGCCTTCTTTCATTTGCACACATGATTCTTCCTGTCATGTGTATTTATAGTGGCTGCAAATTTCTCTTCATAGTCTATTCCTTGTGCTACGAATCTTGCCTTGTATCCCATGATGTTTCCATCCACTGCATGATGGAAATACGAACTTCTCTTCATGTATCGATACTTCATCCTAGAAATCATTCTTCTTGAACTAGTCTTCCCTTTATTCTTGGTTACTTCTTCATAGGTGGAAGGTTCTGTATCAATGATGTCGCTGCATTCGTCATATTATTCTTCATCTTGAACTGTCGTCACTTGTTGTTCGAAACAAGTCTCATCCTTGTTTTCTTGTAGGCAATTATGTACACAATCTTTCCTACAATTCAAATGCATTTGTATGGTTAGAAACATTTCATAAGGCATATTCATAATGGCAAATTCTTATGCATAAATATATGATCATGCAACTATTTTAACCAATACAACATTCATCCATATATCACGGAAACTTTCTAGATGCCTTCCATCTCTACTAGGACAACATTGAGATTGGGCACTAATCCAATATGTCAGCAAAGAGGTTTCATTCTAGATAAGTAGCAATGAGAGTTGTATAGCACCATGAGCTACTTACCCATCACATGCATATTAGTAGTATATTTTCATTAATGCAAACATTCTATCATGCATAGTACATTAACTGAATATAAACAAATGCATAACAAAAACAATATCATGAAATGAAAATTGAATACTTATCTTTATTTGTTTTGTGGTTATAATCCTTCTTTCAGTTTCATCATCTTCTTCATTAATAATAGCATCGTTTCTTATCCAAATGCTCAGGATGGATAAGAGGGTCTTCAAGAGTTGAGCCCTCCGTATTCCTCATCGCTTGAGGGATCTTCTTTCGATGGTGAGAGCTTGATCTTCAATTGCTCCCATCTTCTCTTCTCTTATTATGAGTCGAGCTTGTTATTCTTCCTAGATTCTGTTGAAAGTAATCACTTCCTTCTGGCACACATTCCTCGTATGAATGAATCCCATGACCCTAGGAGGCCATTCAAGGTGGCTATCACCACTTCTTCATTCTCCACTTCTTCTTCTATTACTTCAAGTTGTTCTGCATTCTGAATTTTCACATTCTTCAACTGTTTTGTCAAAGCCATCTTTTGAAAATGGCTTGATCAAGGAATTGACATCTCTTTGGGTGTCTTTAGGGAAGACACTTGTGGTACAAGTTGATCCGTGACTGAATCAACAATGATCTTCTTGGCCTTGACCAAGTTCTTCATGTGTAAGGCTTTGAGCCTCATCTCCCTCTGGAACTGGAACCTCTCTACTTAGGTAGGTGTCCAAAACATTTTCTTCAGAGAGATCATATACTTCCATTCTTGGAATTTGTCAACTTCACCAATATTATCATCAATATGATGTGATAGATCACTTTGAAATGAGAACTTCAAATGAAAATAGAAAAAGATTAGATCTTATCAATTTGAGGTGTCCGTTTTAGTTCCGGAGCTGGCTGATCTAGGGTTTGTCAGAGAAACCCTAATTTTAAAAACTTGGAATATTTCAAATCTGATTGGATAGAAAGATATATCTCTTCAAGGTGAGCTGTCCAATGTACTCCTTTTCTGAAAACAGTGGAGGGAAGCTCCCAGAACAGGAAGCCCTAGTTTACCAATTTATTCTGCTGAGATGCCTGCTACTGTTTCTATGATATCTCCGAAATTAATGCTCCTATGTGTCTCCAACTTTGTACCGAGGTATCCTCACATGTCCCTATTCCAACACCACAAGTTTCATCAAAATTGGTTTCACCAATTGGGACTTATGATCATTTTCCCAAGGTGACCTATTACAGGACTCTTCAGAATAGAGAATTTGTACAGACTGACACGTGTCATTGGTTCATCTTATGTGACCAAAACTCAGACCACAGAAAATAATGTTCATGCCCTTTCTATAAAATCTTGAGAAATTTCATTTGGACCTTTGTAGCCCGAGCTATAGCAATTCTCCCCAGGTGTCCTATTTAGGGATGAATCTTGGAAGAGGTTGGAACCCTAAATTGGAGGAATCATATCTCCTATAATATAGTGAATATGAGGCTTCATTTTGGATGCAATGTAAATTAGGATTTTAGCTTCGGTCTATGAAAGTTTTAGCCCTTGATCCTTCCCCAATCCCGAGATATAGCGAATGTACCAACACTTATCTTTTATAGTATTTTAGGGTTTTCCCAGCTTGGCGTCAAACTAGCGTTTGACTTTCCCAAAGTTTCACCCAACCAAAAATCTTTACCCAGGTCTCTAAAATTCGAATTTGATGAGGAGATAAATCCTATGTGGGGCTCACTCAAAAATTTTGATGTATTTGTAACTTTGGAATGTATTCATCTATGTATATTATGTATTGTAACCCGATGTTTATTCCAGGATGTTTCTATTATGTATTTGAGTCATGTGGTCATGCCCCGATGTTCTGATCGGGAGGATCAATAATGTAAACAAGTCATGTCAATTCATTGTTAAAGTCCCCACAGTTTCAGGGCACTAGAGTTATTATACACTCATAGAGATGTAGGCTCTAGTAAGTAATTGTTAAGTTAGGCCGACATGATTGAGTGTACTTCAAGTGAACGGAAGAATATAAATAGAGAGTGAGAGCCTCTCTATTTATCACTTGCAACACATCACTCACTCACTCAAGTGTGGCACACTAGCGAGGAAGGAAATACACTGGGACTAGACAAGAAGAAGACTACTGCTGTCGGGAGTGCATCTTACTGTTTTGGGATTTTATTGTTTTGGTGCTGATTCTATCTCTGAGGAGGTTGCAGGGTTTTCTCCTTTATGGTTTCCCCGAGAAAAACTCTTTGTGTCTCTTGTCTCTTGTGATGTGCTTATGTTTTATTGTTGTTCTTGTTATTCTCTCAGTGAAAAGATCCTAAGATCATAATGCTAGCTTATATGATGAAAAACTAACATGGTATTAGAGATAACCTGAGAAGAAGACATTGTGCAGCTATAGAAGCTAGGGCTTCTTAATTTTTAGGTCTCTCTTCACAATCCATCAGCAAAAGTATGCTAGGATGACTCTCAATTGAAGGGTGCATATTTCTGTCGAAGCGAAATTCAATTCCGAGCATTTTCAGTTTTCGATGTGGAAATTAGGGATTTCTACAAAAGAGGAATTTTTGAGTGAGACCAGCATAGGATTTTTCTCCTCATCAAAACCTAAGCTTATAGACCTGGATCAAGAAATTTGGTTGGGTGAAACTCTAGGAAAGTCAAACCCTATTTTGACCCCGAGCTTGAAAAACCCTAAATACTAAAACTGATAAGTTTTGGTACAGTCACTATATTCTGAGTTTGGCGCAGTATCAGAAGCTGAAAATTGCAGGAACCGAAGATAAAATCCTGAATAACACTGTGTCCAAAATTTAGCCTCAGATTCGCTATATTCCAGGAGATATGACCTCTCACAGTTAGGGTTCCAGCCTCTTCCAGAAATCATCCATAAACAGGACACCTGGGGAGAATTGAAATATCTTGGGCTACAAAGGTCCAAATGAAATTCCTGAAGATGTTACAGAAATTGTACGGACTGTAATTTCGTTGGTGCAAATATCAGACTCAGAAGATGAACCAGTGACATGTGGCATGATGTACAACTTTGCTATTCTGAATAGTCCTGTAACAGGTCACCTTGGGAAAAGGATCCTAAATCCCAAATGGTGAAACCAATTCTGATGAAAAAGTGAAGAATATAGAAGTGGTGATGGCCATTTTGAATGGCCTCCTAGGATAGTGGGATTCATTCATTCAAGGAATGTGTGCCAGAAGGAAGTGATTAATCTCAGTAGACTCTAGGAAGAGAACTCACAAGAAGAAGAAGCTCGAGAAGAGAAGGTGGGAACAACTGAAGATCAATCTCTTACCATCCAAAGAAGATCCCTCAAGCAATGAGGAATATGAAGAACTAAAATCTTGAAGAACTTCTTATCCACCTTAGCTTTTGGATAAGAAATGATGCTATTGTGAATGAAGAAGACGATGAAGCTGAAGACTCAAGAAGGAGTATACCCACGAAACAAATAAAGATAAGTATTAAATTGTCATTTCATTGTTTTGTTATGCACTTGTTTATATTCAGTTGATGTATTATGCATGATAGGATGTTTGCATTAATGACAGTATACTACTAATATGCATGTGATGGGTAAGTA
>LPNX010044565.1:255092-330843 GCA_001517045.1 Pseudotsuga menziesii
TAGATAGAAACATTGTGGGATACAAAGCAAGATTGATAGCACAAGGCTTCTCATGAGAAGAAGGCATTAACTACAAAGAAACATTTACAGCTACTAGAAGTGAAGTCACATGACATGATCATGTGTGAAAATGAAAGAAGGCCTTGTACGAGTTCAGAAGACACCCATGGGATAACACATACATGATGAGCTTAATGAATATCTTAACCGTTGCTACAAGGTTAATAAAGGATGACAAGCTCACAGATGGATGTGAGAAGAACTTTTGGAAAAGTTCAAAATAGAGGATCTTGGTATCTAATGATCCTAGATGGATACTACTTGTCACTTCAGTGAAGAATGTTTCAGTGCATAGAGTACAGAAGACAGAGGGAGTACGATGCTTTGCTTCAGAGGGAGTGACTACAGAAGATCCTGAGGTTCGACATGATATGACAGGATGGATAGATTACTGATGACTCTAAGATTTACTTAGAGTAAAGTGGATTCCAACCTTTGCTTCAAGGTTGAAGACGGAAGACCAGTGATGTTCCTGTTATGTGTCGATGCACTATTGTTCTAGGCATGGAGGTGTGGCAGAGTGTGGATGGAATCTTCCTTGGACAAGGGAAGTATGCAGTAGAGAACCTGAAGAGGTTTGGGATGATGGACTGCATGACCACACCTATGGCATCGAACATGAAGCTATTAAGTGATGCTTCATCAGAGACGGTTGATGCTACGACGTATCATCAGATGATTGTGTCCTTGATGTACCTGAGACTAGATATTTGCCTTGCTGTGAACACATTGAGAAATGTTCACCTGATGGTTGCAAAGCATGCAGGGGTACAATTGATTATGGACTCAAGTACGATGTGAATCAAAAGATTAACCTGGAGGGTTATGTTGATTCAGATTGGGCAGGCAGTGCCATTGACAGGAAGAGTACTTCAAGATGTTGCTTCAGTATGGGATCATGTGTGATCTCTTGGTTTAGCAGGAAGCAATCCTGTGTGGCACTGAGAATAGCTAAAGCAGAGTATGTCGCAGCTTGTTCAGCTAGTTGTGAGGCAGTATGGCTGCGGAAGCTACTGTCTGATATATTTGATCTCCAGTTGGATGCTACTTGTATACATTGTGACAACCAGAGTTGCATAAAGTTGTCAGAGAATCCAGTGTTCCATGACAAGTCGAAGCACATTGAGATCAAGTATCACTATATTAGGGATATGGTGTAGAGAGGAGCAGTGAAGCTCTAGTATGTTGCGACGGAGGAACAAATAGCTGATGTATTGATGAAGCCATTGGCTAGGCTGAATTTCAAGTACTTCAGAGAGAGACTTGGTGTTCTCCAGATCGAGGTTCCCTCCAAGAGAAAGTGATGAGACCCATAGCCATTCTGACATGGTGAGAGGATTGGTTCCTTCCATGGTCAAATGTAAGGGCTGAGCCATTCTGTCATGGTGAGAGGATTTGGTTCCTTCCATGTCAGATATGAGTGCTGACTTCCATTCTGGGAATGGAGGCACCTGGTCAGTTACCAGGAACACTCAGTCAGGGACTGAGAGAGCCATTCTGACGAGTAGGTCATATATAAGGGCTGAGCCATTCTATTCATGGCTAAAGGATTAAGTTCCTCCCATGGCAGATGTGAGAGCTGGCCATTCTATCAAGTAGGAAATATGTAAGGGCTACCGCCATTCTAATGAGCAGGTCAGATGTAAGGGCAGAGCCATTCTGTTCATGGCTAAAGGATTTAGTTCCTTCCATGTCATATGTGAGTGTTGGCCATTATGTTGAGTAGGACATATGTAATGGCTACCGCCATTCTGACGAGCAGGTCAGATGTAAGGGCAGAGCCATTCTGTTCATGGCTGAAGGATTTAGTTCCTTCCATGTCAGATGTGAGTGCTGGCCATTCTATCGAGTAGGACAGATGTAAGGGCTACTGCCGCTCTCCAAGAGAGTGGAGGCACCTGGTCTGTTACCAAGTAGCTTAGTCTGGGACTGGGGGCCATTCTGACGAGGGTGTAGGATTCAGTTCCTACCAGGTCAGATGTGAGTGCATGCCCTTCTGATGAGTAGGCAAGATGTAAGTGCTGAAATCTTCCATCACTGTGATAGGATGTGTTCTTGTCTGGATGGGAGTCTTTCATCACTGTGATAGGATGTGTTCTTTTCTGGATGAAAGTGGGAAAATATTCCATCACTATGATAGGATGTGTTCTTGTCTGGATGGGATTCTTCCATCACTGTGATAGAATGTGTTCCTTTTTGGATGGATGTGCCTTTCTAACGAGTAGGTCAGATGTAAGTGCTGAGCCTTTCACAGATGTTAGTGATGTGATGTCCTATCATGCTGGTGAATGTGAGTGCTGGGGCTTTCTGACGAGTAGGTCAGATGTAAGTGCTGGGCATGCCTTTCTAACGAGTAGGTCAGATGTAAGTGTTGGGCGAAGACCTACATGATGGGTAGGCCTACAACCAGCATGAAAAAGGGATGGCTCTGTAGAACTTCCTGTGATGAGAAGAATCATGAGATAGCACCAGGGATGATCCAGATCGAGTGATGATTGAGATCCAGTTATGATAGCTAGTGAT
This sequence comes from Pseudotsuga menziesii, assembly GCA_001517045.1. Taxonomy (NCBI): domain Eukaryota; kingdom Viridiplantae; phylum Streptophyta; class Pinopsida; order Pinales; family Pinaceae; genus Pseudotsuga; species Pseudotsuga menziesii. The sequence continues at coordinate 257,676 of LPNX010044565.1, forward strand.
GATCTAGATCGAGTGATGATCCAGATCCAGTGATGATAATCCAGCAGTGATGATCCAGATCCAGTGATGATGATCCAGCAGTGATGATCCAGATTGAGTGATGATCCAGATCCAATCCAGTGATGTTGATCTAGATCAAGAGATGATCTAGATCCAGTGATGATGTTCCATGATGATCCAGATCCAGTGATGATCCAGATCCAGTGATGATCCAGATCTAGTGATGATGTTCCATGATGATCCAGATCAAGTGATGATCTAGATCCAGTGATGATGTTCCATGATGATCCAGATCGAGTGATGATCCAGATCCAGTGATGATGTTCCATGATGATCCAGATCGAGAGATGATCCAGATCCAATGATGAGGATGACTTGAAGATGAAGATGACTTGAAGATGAAGATGAATTGAAGACGAGATGATCCAGCTGATACAGAGAAGAAGACCAGTGCTGATAAATTGCGTCGAGTGAATACATTCCTAGTTAAGAGGGAGTGTTGATGTATTTGTAACTTCGAAATGTATTCGTCTATGTATCTTATGTATTGTAACCCGATGTTTATTCTGGGATGTTTCTATTATGTATTTGAGTCATGTGATCATGCCCCGATGTTCCGATCGGGAGGATCAATAATGTAAACAAGTCATGTCAAGTCATTGTTAAAGTCCCCACAGTTTCAGGGCACTAGAGTTATTATACACTCATAGAGATGTAGGCTCTAGTAAGTAATTGTTAAGTTAGGCCGACATGATTGAGTGTACTTCAAGTGAACGAAAGAATATAAATAGAGAGTGAGAGCCTCTCTATTTATCACTTGCAACACATCACTCACTCTCTCAAGTGTGGCGCACTAGTGAGGAAGGAAATACACTGGGACTAGACAAGAAGAAGACTACTGCTGTTGGGAGTGCATCTTATTGTTTTGGGATTTTACTATTTTGGTGCTGATTCTATCTCTGAGGAAGTTGCGGGGTTTTCTCCTTTATGGTTTCCCCGAGAAAAACTCTTTATGTCTCTTGTCTCTTGTGATGTGCTTATGTTTTATTGCTGTGCTTTTTATTCTCTCAGTGAAAAGATCCTAAGATCATAATGCTAGCTTATATGATGAAAAACTAACAAAAAATTCCTCTTCTATAATAAGCCCTAATTTCCCGCACCAGAAAATGAAAATGCTCAAAATAGAATTCCGCTTCGACAGAAAGATGCGCCCTTCAATGGAGAGTTAGCCTAGTATAATTTTGCTAATGGATTGTGGAGAGAGACCCAAAAAGTAAGAAGCCCTAGATTTTGTAGCTGTACAATGTCTTCTTCTCAGGTTAGCTCTGATACCATGTTAGATTTTTATCATTCAAGCTAGAATTAACTTAGGATCTTAACTGAGAGAATAACAAGCACGGCAATCAAACACATAAGACAATGAAGACAAATATTTTCCTCCGGGAAACCATAAAGGAGAAAACTCTACAACTTCCTTAGAGATAGAATGAGCACCAATGGCAGCAGTAAAACATAAAAACAAAAAAGATGATCTCCATAGCTTGTTCTATCTCTCACACTTGACAGAGCTTCTCCTCTCTCACTCATGCACCCCAATGAGTTCGTGTGTGTGTGATAAATAGAGAGGCTCACTCTCTATTTATATTCTTTCGTTCACTTGATGTCCACTTTAACATGTCGGCCCCACTTAACAATTACTTACTAGAGCCGACATCTCTAGGAGAGTCTAATAACCCTAGTGCCCCACAACTGTGGGGAATTTTCCCTCCGATCAACAAGGAGGGTTAACCTTGACACAACTGTGGGGACTATTTCCCTGACTTACAATGGAGGGTTAACCTCAATGACTTTAAATGACTTGTTACATTATTGAATCTCCCGATCAGAACATTGGGGCATGACATGACTCAATTACATTATAGATACTTCCCGGATTAAACATCAGGGTACAATACATAAGATATACAAGTGAATACATTCCGAAGTTACAAATACATCAACATGGTCATTACTGCACAAAAAAAATTGGCATGTTTATCAAATGGATTTTAAGTCAGAATTTTTTAATAGATATCTAGAAGAGGAAGTATATGTGTAACAACCACAAGGCTATGAAATTCCAGGTGAAGAGCATAAATTGTAAAGACTAGAAAAGGCGCTCTATGGTTTGAAGCAAGCTCCTAGAGCTTGGTAGAGTTGGATTGATTCATATCTCACCGAAATTGGATTTCACAAAAGTGAAAGTGAACCGATGATGTACACCAAAGTTAATGAACAAGGTAAGATGTTAATTTTCTTATTGTATGTAGATGATTTGATAATTTAATGGTGAATTTTGCATAGAATATTTTAAAGCAGTCATGGAAAGTGAATTTGAAATGACTAATTTGGGGCTTATGAATTTTTTCATAGGAATTGAACTACAACAGTCTGAAAGTGGTATATTTATATCATAGTCGAAATATGAAAGTGCAATTTTAAAAATATTTAACATGTCTAATTGCAAGACAACCCCAACACCAGTAATAACATGTTTAAAATTGAGCAAGGATGTCAATGGATCAACTGTAGATCCTATGTTATTTAAAAGACTAGTTGGAAGCCTTATGTATTTAACGACGAAAAGAATAGAAATCATGTATTGAGTAAGTCTAATATCAAGATTCATTGAGTCACCATAATACTCTCATTGGCAAGCAGGTAAAAGAATTATGAGGTATGTAAGTGGAACAAAAGACCTTGGCATTATGTATTCAACCTCAAAATATTTTGAAATCATTCGATACACTGACAGTGACAAGGGAGGCACCATAGATGAAAGGAATATCACAACTGGGTACACATTTCATTTTGGTATAGGTGTTATTTCATGGGATTCAAAGAAACAACCTATAGTAACTATGTCTTCAGCAGAAGTAGAGTATGTTGCAGCTACAAGTGCTCCCTATCAATTTGTCTGAATACAGAGAATGTTAAAAGACCTGTCGCAGAACCAACAAGAATGAACATCCATCTTCTGCGAAAACAATTGAGCCAAATCATTGTCAAAGAACCATGTGTTCTATAGGAGAACAAAGCATATCAAGACAAAGTTTCATTTCATAAGAGAGTTGGTGAACAACAAAGAAATTTGTTTAGAATTTTGTAGGTCTGAAGATCATCTTGAAGACATCTTTACAAAACCATTGGAAAGGGATACATTTTAGTATCTATGTATTTATCTTGGAATGACAAGTTCTTTATAGTGAACTTCATCATGCACAGAGAAATTCTAAGCTTTGAAACATTTTGTAAAATTTTGTTTTAAGATCTCCATCTGCTCATAATTAATGGGGAGTGTTGGAAATATTAATTAATCACATATCTGTATCAGATCTCATTTGAATCTGTGAGAGTCCGTATCGATTCAGTTTTTGTCGAACAGTATGACAAGATTGAAGAATCCATAATTCTGCAATGTAAACCAATTGAATTAAATTTTGGAACTTAATTTTCTAGGTGGATAGATCTTACAGTCTTTAATGTTAAGTCAGTAGATTCATGGAGAAGCAAATTTTAGTTTTCCTATAAATAAAATAAGAATATTGTAAATCAAAGATAAAATTATGAGTAGAGAGTGAAGAGAATAGTGTTGAAGATTAAGCTTCTGTGTGTTTGAAATTTTCGAGAGCCGAATCTCTGTAAAAGGTAAAATATCTCGGTAAATTTCCAAGTTTGCATTTACGACATATAGTTCTCTGTAATGTCCTGACAAGTTATATAAATCAAATAGTTTATGGTTGAAAATACATGTTTGTTTAGATGCACATTCTCTCCAGAATTACTTGAGTTAATGTTGTTTACATTTACAGTTTGATTGAAATATCAAAGAAACCATAAACATTTCACCCAGCAAAAGTTCAATGTTTTATGACAGAGTGGTCAACTCAAGTCCTCCTAAATGTTTGGTTATATGATATTGTAATTATGTCTAATTCTTGTTGTGTTGAGTTTTACTTCATGTTACCAGTTGACAAAAAATATTTGTAATTTCTTAATTCTTTAGGCGGTAAGATTCTACTAAAAGAAAACCGGTCAAAGTCAGTTTGTCGGAACCAAAATTTCGTTGAAAGTAAAATGGTTGAGTAAGTTGGTCGAAGTAGAATCGATCGAATTAAAACATGTCAAAGTAAAAGTTATTGAAGTTGAGTAATTTGGTAAAACTGACAAGAACTTATTGAGGTAAAAGGGGTCAGGTCAAAAAGTCCGATTAAATTTGGTCTTTTAAATATTTTGGTCAAGTTTAAATTTTGACTTGTCTAGTTGGAATTAGACAAGTTTTTACCCAATGAGAAAAAGAGGTCAAAGTCATGACGTGAAAATTTTATAACTGGGAAGTAACTCAAGTTTAGCCGACTTGGTTCTGTTAAAATTTACTGTGTGAAATCACAATTTCCACATGGTTTCACAAAGGATGAATGAAAATTTTCCACATGGTTTCTAAATTTCTCGTTACTTTTCACATTTGTGTCCATTGGATTGCACTATCATCCCGAACCCTAATAATGCGTCTCGAAAATGATGGTTTACCATGTTCATCTCCTCTATGCTCATCTCTTAGAAATGCATCTCTACAACATGAATTTACACCGATTACCAGATCAGAATCTGAGTGGCATATCATCCATAGCTATCAAAATAATTCGAGCACACCCAAAAAAATGTATTTTTCTAATATTCGTTGTGTCGATTATGTTTAACTATCTCCCTATGGAGAACTATTACTTTTACTGGAATGGTTTCCCCATCGCCACAGTTGGCATATTTGCAGTTGTCTTTGTAAATTTATGGTGCAAAGTAAGAAAAGATCAATCTCCTATGAATAGGATTGATGGTGTTGATGAATTGAATGGATATTATCTCACCAATCCGATTGGTCTTCCAAGAATATTCAGTTTTGAGGATATTGACACCACCACCGATGTATTTGGTAAACAAATTGAAAGGGGATGGTTCTTGAAAGGTATACTAAGGAATTTTAGTGGATGTAGGTACTAAAGTGGTCATGAAATGTCTGCTTGATTGCGCCGATTGTTTTACAAAAATTGTGAGCATATCGTCCACCAATCATTCTAATCTCATGAGTTTGTTTGGTGTTGGTGTGGAGGGTCTCCATTGTATTCTAGTATACGAATTCATGGTGAATGGGTGTCTTGATAAATGGCTGTTTGCAGAGGGTGGGAGGTCGCGGGAGGAGGGGGGTTGCGGAGGGAGGGGAGAAGAGGAGGTCACAAAGGAGGGAGAGAGTCACGCATGAAGGATAGTGGAGTTGGAGGGCTGTGTAGGGGGGGATATGAGGTTGCAGAGGAGGGAGGAGGGAGGAGGGAGACAAGGAGCTGCAGGGATACAGAGGGAGGGGAGAAGAGGAGGTTTCGGAGGAGGGGAGGGATGCACACGTGTAGTGGAGGTGGAGGGTTTCACATGAGAGTGGAGGGAAGGCGCACCTGGAGGTCATGGGAGAGTGGAGGGAAGGTGCAGTTGGAGGTTGCTGCGGAGGGGAACAGAATGGCGAGGGAGTTAAATTTAGATTCAATATAAATTTAATTTAGATTAAATTATATAAATCAATAAATCAATTGTTGACACAATATTTTTTATTTTTTATTATTCAATCATTAGGAACAAACGTTAAAACATCTCCCTCATACTCGACAATATTATTTTTGATCGACTTAATATCGACAAACATTACAACATCTCCCTCATGAAAAAACTTTACAACATTTCTCTCATACTGGGAAATATTATTTTTGGCCGACTTAATATTGACAAACATTACAATATCTCCCTCATACTCGGCCAATCGAATTAATACTTTAAGTTTTATTAAAGATCCAAATCCTAGGCTCTATCAACCACTGAGAGCGATCAAATCTCCCGAGGTGCAAACCTCTCCTCGAATGACTCCTTCCATGCAATACCTAAGAAATTACATTTCATTAACATGTACAATGCATTTTATATGCAGAAAAAGCATTGTACATGTTAATGAAATTCTATTACTGAAATTCAATATATCTTCAAATATGTCACTTTTCAATTTGACTATATTTGCAATTATATTTTAAAAAAAAACTTATTTAAAATATATTTGGAAGAAATACTAGCATAGATCCAAATCCTAGGCTCTATCAAGCGCCGAGATGGATCAAATCTCTAGAGGTGCAAACATATTCTTAGATATCCATTGATTTGATTCAAACCAAAAGACACATCTTTTTATTTAAGGTCCACATATAATTTTATTATTATTAATATTTAATATTATTTATGGCTGACATATAATAATTTTTATTATTTTTTATTTTGGTAGGAACAAACATTGCATCATTTCTTCACACATGGTTTTAAAACCATATGCAAGGCCCTCCTACAATCACGGGTTGTTTAGAAGGCCTTGCACATGGTCTTAAAACCATTTGAAATTCCCTCCTAAACCATGTACAATAAAATCATGGGTTGTTTAGGAGGCCTTGCACATGGTTTAAAAACCATGTGCAAATCCTCCTAAGCTATGTACAATAAAACCATGGGCTGTTTAGAATGCCTTGCAACCATGTGCAAGGTCAACTTTTTTTTGGGAATAATTCAATTTTGTGTTTTTCTCGACTCCCATATTTTTTTTACGGATAATTAAATTTTTTTTTTTTTATTGTTTTGTTAGGTAGGAAGATTACAACATCTTATTTTGGTCTATTAGAAAATTTATTTTTTATTAATAAAAATAACTTTAGAAAAGTGATATTATTTTTTATTTTGTGTTACAAAATCTCTCCCATAATATTCACTATCACTATTATTTTTTGCCGACATGTTATGAACGTTACATCACATTACAAGATCTCGCCCATAATATTTACTATCACTATTATTTTTTGCTGACATGTTACAAATGTTAGTAACTTTACATCACATTACAAGATCTATCACGTTACAAGATCTCCCCCATACTGGGCTGTAGAGCACCTCTCGGCGCAAAAAACATTTTTACTATTTAATTTATTAAAACATTATGAGTATTAAAACATTATAATTATTAAAACGTTTACCTTTTTAACACATTATAATATTATACTATTCCATAAATGGACTATAGTTTCAATTATAATTTAAAAACCTTATTTCTTAAAACATTTTAACTATTGAAGTTATTAAAACATTATAAATCTTAAAACATTAAACTTTTTAAAACATTATAATATTATATTATTTCATTAAGAAAATATATTTTCAATTATATTTTAAAATCTTTATTTAAAATATAATTGAAAAAAAAAATTTAAATACATTTTTTTAAATATGTTTTTTATTATAAATTATTAATTATTAAAAAACCATATTTTAATAGTTATATTTTATATTCCCATAATTTCAAAACCTTTATTTAAAACCTTGAAATACTATCCTAAATGCAAACAATAAATTGTCTCAAACCTAAAGATTACATACATTTTAATACTATCTTAAATATAACTTCAAGTGAGGATCTAGGATAATGTTAATATGATTCTCAAGTATTGCATAAATTCAAGTATATTAGTATTCAAAACATCTCCCCCATACATGGTTTTAAAACCATGTGCAAGGCCTCCTAAACAACCCATGGTTTTATTTTACATGGTTTAGGAGGGCCTTGCAAATGGTTTTAGAACCATGAGGCATCATAAACAACTTATGGTTTTATTATACATGGTTTAGGAGGGACTTGCAAATGGTTTTAAAACCATGTGCAAGGCCTCCTAAACAACCATGATTTTATTTTATATGGTTTAGGAGGCCTTGCACATGGTTTTAAACCATGGGTCGTTTAGGAGGTCCCAACATTTATTTCCCCCATATAGGGTTGTTTGTATGGCCAACATTTTTTTGGTGGATAATAAAAAAATATCTTATTTTTGCCCGGACATAATGTTGACAAAAGTTAAAAAATCTCTCTCATACTGGGTTGTAGAGCTCCTCTGAGCCCAATAAATGTTAGCCCAATAAATGTTATTGTATTCAAGATGTTTACATAAAGGATGACTCTTTTAAATGAGGGATTTGTTTATATGAGGATGTTTACATAAAGGATGAATGTTTTATATGAGTAATTTGTTTATATGAGAAATTTTTTAGAGAACTAAGACTCATCATCAACACATGACTTCAACATTCATATTAAAATTATTACTAAACCAACAAAAAAACAAAGAGATAGAGATAAGTCACATTGTTATGCCATAGTAGTAAACAATTAAAAGTTACAATTCTCAATGCAAGAGCGATATTAATAAGTGAATGGGTTTTGAAAGTGGCGCAATCAAATAGATATTTATATAGTGACTTTTAAATATTTGTTGTGCATTGTATTCAATTTGAAGTTATTAGTTTTAGGCATTTAAATAGTTTGTATTGCCAGGTCATTCCATAATGGCATTTGTTTTATGTGGCATTACACATTCCATAATGACATTTGTTTTATGTGGAATTATATATTTCGTGAATGACTTACACAATTATAATTTTGTTTATAAGTGCTTTTAATCAAAATGATTAATATTTGTAAGCATAATAATTAATCTTATTGTTTTATTAAATTTTTTATTTAATTATTTGTTTAGGATTAAGGTAAGCCAAACTAATGAGTTGATTCATCATCAAGCTTAAGGTGGAACACAATACTGGAAAAAGGGTTAAATGAATGTTTACCATTTCAGCAATATTTGGTAGTCTTTGACAAAAGTTGCTAACTTAAATGATAGACTATTCAATGTCAAGATTTTATTTAATACATCAAAAATAATGAAAATAATGATTTAGACACCTTTTACATTTATGAGTTATAATCAATAAAATAGTGTAAAAGATTATTGTTTTAAAGGTAGATGAACTAAATTTAGGGTGAAGAAATTCTGAAATTAAAATCATAAATTTTAAAGCCAAACAATATTCTCCGGAATTTGAACATAACCAGCTTTTCCTACATAGCTTTACATCCCCTAGGGTTTAGGGTTTTGAATTTATGATATTTGTATGATTAATCAACATAACCATCTTTTCCTACATAACTTTACATCCCTAGGGTTTAGGGTTTTGAATTTGACATTTGTATGATTAATCACCAGCCTAACCACTGTGAGACACAGCCAAATAATAATCCCAACGAAAATAAAATTACAGAACATTTCAACATACGCCCATGTGAAGATTCGGCTGCACACCGATCATCAAGTCAATTGTTATTGAATTTTATTCCTAACAGGAAACCACGTCTCATAGCATTCATCTTTCGAACATCTCTCCTACGATGATATACAATACTATAAAACCATTTAGGACAATGTGCAGTCACTACGGAAAAATAAAATGATGAAACCCAACACCATGTTAAGGAAAATATTTCAATATTTCAGTGCAGAAGGAAATGAAAATCCCGTAAATGGATTCACGCTATGCAATATTCCTAAATTGTTGATCCACCTTACTAATAAAAGAAACAGAATTTTTGCATTGAACCACATGTAAAGTACACACCATAAGCAACAACAGGATACCAATGGCAATCATGTACATAAATTCAGGTTTCAAAAGTTACCCCCAAATAGTTCAAAGAAATTCATAAATAACCCTAAATCTGTATAGTGTCACCGCCATTGCAATATGCGAAATCCAAGAATATATAAGAAGAAGTACCGCCAAAAGATCCCTTTATTCCAGAATAACTAAACAATGAAGTAAGAAAACTATGCAGCCAAAACAAAACACTCTGCTTCTCGTCCAGAAAAGAACAACCTGGACACAAAACCATACCCATAATGTGATTAGATCACAAAACATATTAGAAAGAAAATCATGGTCGGCTCTCCCAACGGATCATAAAAAGGAACCAGAAAGCACCCGCCATACATCTCAGTAAAATTGAGAGGCAAAGAAGGGAATGAAGGAGGCGATAAGGCACGCGAATAAGGAGGGAACGAATCCCATTGAAGCATCACCCGCTTCCATTGCCGGGCTGGGAGATGGTGCCGTCATCTCTGCTGCTTCCGCTCCCTGCAGCATTATCATCACAGCGATCAAGAGAGCTACAGATGCGTATTTGCCTGTTCCTGCCATTCTTGCTCACACTTGCAACGCAGATAGTGAAAAGACCAAACCCTAACCCTAAGCCAAACAAATGTGAATCTCAGACAGACCACCCTAAATTTGAAGCAGCAATATTTATTTCTTTCAAACAAAGAACTCTGAACAGGAGAGATGTAAGTGAACAGATCCAGAGTCGTGCATATAAGTAGGTTTTTTTTTAGCGCGCAGCGGGTAAACCAAGTGGTTTGAATAGGCTTTGCTCTCCTTCAGTCATGGTCACGGGGTCCATTCCCGTTGAATCGTGGAACTCGTTTCTAACAACACTGTTGAATTTAGGAAACATATTTGTTCGTTGTGAGCTCCACATAAATAAAAGGAGCATCATGATGTGAACACATCCTTCGGTTATTTTCAGGTGGCAGTGTGTAAAGATATCGTTCCGTTATTAAAGGTTTCAATAGACGCTGAGTCTCCGGTCACCACCGGAAGCGCTAAAGAAATATTATTTGATTACGGCAAAGAAAAAGAAGGTAGGCCATGCTATCTCCATGTGCAATTATTTTTTCTTTTCTTTCATTGTTCTTAAAAAAAACAAATGACTTAATATGTAATCTTTTTTAAAGTCAAATACACTCAATACCCGTTCCACCGACTATCCTTTCGATACCACTCATTCACCCTCTATAGCTGCAAAAAGCGATGGAAAGGAAACCTCGAAGGAAATCCATGTGGTTACTTAACTTTAATTTTCTCTTTTAATGACAAAGCGTTTTTAAGTTGGTTACTTTAATTTATTTTTTAATTACAAAGCTATAGATTATTTAGAGAAAAATCCATCCTCATTAGTACTCTTAACAGTTTTTCTCAGTTTAGTCTACTTTAACCCAACTGAGAAGAGTACTTTTGCAGCTTAGAGAAAAATCCATCCTTAAACTATTTTAGTTCAAGTAGACCAATATTTAGAATTAAACCTTCCTTACAAAGAGAATATGGCACAATGTTCATCTCCCTAAGACATGGATGTAGATGATTTTTAGTGACCAATGGCAAGATTGTTTTGATCAAATATGCTAATGTCCAAAGTGATATGAAGAGAATATAACGTTCATTGTTCATCCTTGTAATGAGCATTATTGGGTCTCCATAGACCTATAATTGAGTTTTAGAAGACTGTTAAGAGTAAATAATTTGACAAGGTTGTTTGTGCCTCTTCCCATATTTTCTTTGATTTGTATATAGTGTCAATGATCATTCATCTATATAACACCTTCCAATACCACACAAATTCTTAGTCCCCTTGCAAGATCCATCAAAGAAACCCTAAGATATAGTCTTGTCCACCATTAATTCCCTAATCACTCTATTCTTTAGGAGTTTTTCTTTTGTTTGAAATTACTATAAAATGACACAACTATGTTTGGAAACATGGAAGGTTTCCATATACCCAAGCCTTTGAATAAACATGCATTGTGAGCCAACTAAATTCCCCATACAGTAATAAATGAAACAACTCTGAAAAATACTCGAATCCTTTCTTCGGAACCACAACTTCATACCTTCCATTATTGTCCCTCCCTTTCATGCATTGCTAACTCCAAGCCACTAACCTACATCTTTTTAAACTTGTATAATTAAGGGATGTTGTTCAAAAACAAGTGGGATACATGATAGTCCTCATTTCTAGATAAAATGTGCATGTCATGAACATATTTGTTTTTCTTTTATAATGGATCCCAAAGTAGAAACTCTATTCATAAATGAAAAACACATAAAAACATTTCTCTTTCTTAGAGCATGTACCCTCTATATCTTAAACCACCATAGACTTCTCTCCTAATCTTTAACATTTTTAAAGACATTATAAACTAATTTAGCTAAATAATAGCCTATAATCTTATTCATATTCCAAATAATCTCATCTGGAATCTCTTCCAATCTCATATTCCTATTTCTTAATTCTTAAATATAATTGACCATATTTCAACAAACCAATTCTAGTTGAATTGCAATCTAACAATCTTACATATATGAGTTTTCTCATCCTCAAATAACTAATTAACCTAAAGTAAGCAAATCTCTCCCTTTTAAATGTTGTATGAGTTTTGCAAGACAAGAATTCTTGTCCTAACCAAGGACTCATCTCCTACCTTCTTCCAAGTCAAGTGATTTCCAATGATTAAAAAAAAAAAAGCAAAACCAAAGCTTCCCATTGATTTGAACATTTGTTATGATTTTCTTTAGGTTTCTAATCCCATGCGCTAAACAAATGATTTGATCACGGGAAAGCAAAAGCAAAAGCAATTACGGCATGACATCTCGACGGCTGTGCAATTCTTTATTTTGTTTCATCGTTCTACAAAGTAAATAAATTTGGAAGAGTGGAGATACTTTATACACTAGCTTTATACATTTTCCACCGACGACGACGACTACTCGTTCACAGTCTATATTTTCCTGCGTTGAGACTACTCGTTCGCCGTCTATATTTCCCTGCGTTGAAATCTGTGTCATTAGTATGCCTCCGGAAACTTCTAGGAAATCCACGTGGTTAAGATCCTTTGAAAAATATGACCCAAGTTTTTATTTAAGTGTATGATGATTATCTTTGTATTCAATGTGGACTTTTGAGTTCACAATAAAGCTCTTGGTTTTGATTGACTTCTTGTTTCAAGTTGTAAATTGATGTTCCTTTATTTTCTCCTCTCGATCATGATTTCTTCAAACCATTTCTACATACCACCTCGTTTGTATTCATACCTCGTCTTGTTCTCCTTCGTAATGGTTTTTTTCTTTTGCATTCATCGTTCCAAGTTTCTAGGAGGCATATCTGAATTATCAACATCCAATGTGCTTTCGATGTTAGCACATTTATAATAATAAAGGTTCCTAAAAAACTATAGGTGAAATTAATGCATATTGGACTTATCCAACATTGTTGAATCTTTTCCATTTTAATGCAGGAGGACTTGATCCAACATCGTTGAATCTTTTTTACGTAGGTCATATCTTTCAGTCGAGCATTCCAAGTATGTAATGCTCTCATGCTCAGATTTCCTCTCACAAATAGATGAATATTTATGAAATCCCATGATCTACTGGTGTGGAATTCCATGGAATTCCATAACAGCAACATCCATATTTTTAATGGCTTATGTCCTCATAGCCAAAAACCTGGCTACAAATCGATTAAAATCATTCCCATAACTATAAATTATTTAGGCTTGTGTTGCGTGATGGCCCCTTAGTGTTGATTCCATCATATCATGGTGATCCATAATAGTGTTTGGAGTATTTGGATGAGGCTTTGTTGGTACTTATTGAATATCCTACTTTTACTTACGAATGAGGAGGAATACTAAGAGCATCTTTATTTAGTATTGCAAACGTTGCAATCAGAACACTAGTTGTATGTTAAATTGAGTATGTGTGAATTACTCATGAAAGAGGTCCAGTACATAAGGCACATAATAATAATGTATGAAGAATGATGAAAAGTGGATTACAAGATGGTATAATTTATATGTATTTGACTAACCCTATAAAATGCAACTAGGGTGAGAAGCTTCCTAAGTTTAGTATTCTAGTATTAGATATTTGTCAAAGGTTTCACAAAGATTATAGGACCCGTGTCAATGCTACAAGGAAAAGGCGTTAATTTCCTTTGAACAACCTTGCATGAGGAGTTCTTTTAGGAGCTTAACATGTACTTCTCATGACCATGCCCGTGTTGATATCATTCAATTTTTATAAATTATACTTCCTAGTGTGCACTAATGATGGTGGATAAAGAATTGGTGGATTCTCATGCAGGAAGGAAGAGTAGTAAGTTATGAATCAAGAATGTTGAATGTCCATGAGTAGAAGTACCCAACTCACGACTTGGATCTCCTTACAACTATGCATGCCTTGAAGGCATGGCGGCTTTACTTGATTGGTAGAAATTTTGCACTACAAATAGAGTATTAGAATTAAGTATATGCAGACTCAACCATAATTGAACACTAGACATTGGTGTTGGGGTATAATTTTTTACCAACTATGACTATGACATATTACAAATAAAAGGAAAAGCGAATTTAGTAGTAGATTCCCTAAATTAGAGATGTCCCATAGGTGCAATTTTGGCAAGCTTAGTCAACCCTGAGCACAATTATCAAGATGCAATCCAAAGGCTAAGTGGTACGAAGAAGTATGCCAATATTTGTTGAGTAGGAAAAATTAGACAGAGAAAGAGGTGAGAAACTACGATGAGTGCAATCAAGCTAAAGATGAAGTGTTACTATGGAAGAATTGAATATAAGTTCCAAATCAAAACGACTTAAGAACATTGATGTATCAATATGAGGCCCTTGATTCCCTCCATATTCCAATCAACATAGGATATCAAATCATGTACCAAAGTATGAAGCATACATTGTACCATTTCCTATTATTCAAGTTACATGATGCCACTTATGTGGGTAGGTGCTTAGAATACTAATAGATAAAGATTGATAATTAATACCAAGCTGAAAAGAAAATTCCCTAAAGCATACCCTCCTAGAAGTGGAAGGAAATATCAATGGACTCCATATTTGGATTATCAAGTACTTCCAAGGGAAATGACTTAATTTTGGTAGTATTCAACCCTTTAATGAATATAAGACTTTTCATTTGAATGATGAATACCCTTTAGGAATGTGATATTACCCAAATCTTTGTATGAGAAGTTGTAGTCCTACATGGTGTGCCAAAATTGATTGTGATTGATCACAACTCAAAGTTTACTTCAAATTTTTGGCAAATATTGTTGCATGCACTATGCACAAAGCAAAGTTTCAATGCAACCTAACCTCGAATGATAGAGGGAAAAACAAATAGAACCAATATAAGTCTGGAAGATATCTCAAAATGTATGTGATGAACCAACGAAGGAGTTGGTCAGACTAACTTCTCTTAGTGGAATTTTCTTATAGCAATGTGTATCACCATTTGCTTAAGAGTAGTCTATTTGAATATCTATATAGATAAAAGCATAATTCCCCAATAAATTGGGACAATTTGGAAGTACAATTAAACTAAGTGACAAAGTTGGAGGAGATGTAATAAAGTAAAGCATGTGCAATGGAGTCTAAAAGCTATACATGACAAGCATATGGCTATGTAGAAAAAAAAATATTAGGGAAAAGTTTATCGGTTGGAAAAAAGGTGTTCCTTAGAGTCAATCCAAAAATAAACCCTCTATGCCTATGAAGATGGAGGAAGTTTGCATTGAGATACTATACTATGGACGTTTTAATATTTTGTCTCAGGTGGATGTCATTTCTCACAAATGTTTTTACCACTACATGTGGAAATTCATTGTGTTTCCATGTGTTGTTACTTACGAAATATGTTATTGACTCCAACAATGTGCTTGGTTTTGATTCTATACATATGAATAACAAATGAGAGTTTCCCATTGATACCTTAAATATCATTGGCACTAAGAAACAATATGTTTGGTGGAAATTTATAGATTGGGTAGAATTATCATGGAACACTATTTAGATCAATATTACACCAATGAATTATAATAAGATATGAGGAAACTGTATCCTCCTTTCTTCAATAATGACTCGGCTTCTATCTATAGCCCATTTTAGAGGAGGGGGAATAATGCATGGTAATAAGCTTGGATCTATCAAGCCTTGAGAGGGATCCCATTTCTTGAGGTGTAATTTTTTTAACTTGAATACTTTACACGTCCAAACAAATTACACCTTCAAACATTTGATCCCTCTTGGTGTTTTAACCGACATGGGTTTTCTTAATTACTTTTCATTTGGTTTTATTTTTTCATTTTATGAGCCTACATGAATTTTTGTAATTACTTTTCATTTTTTTTTACATAACGCTATGTTACATGACAACATCTCCCCCATAATGAGCTATAGAGCACCTCGCTCCTCTTGATGCAATTATTTTGATACTCTTGGTTATGGTTATTTTGTTAATTGTTATTCACTTCAGTATGTTTTTGACACATTACTTGGGGTGTTCACTTAGTTAAACTATGCCATAGCACCTTTATTCATGGGATATTAAAGAATACCTCTAATTTCAACCAAGAATAATTTGGCAGGGAATGAGAAAGCCAAGATAAATTCTTGGAAGGTACTTGTTACACCCTTGATAGAATATAAAAGAAAGTGAAACCTTTTGTGAGGAGGTTGGCCAGGGAAGTGATCATTGAGGATTCTTCCTTGAGAAAATAGTTTGATTTTTGTTTGTGAAATATTAGAAATAAAAGTAACAGTTTCTCTATATTATCCTATGTGGATAATTGGGAGTGCATTTCCTATCCAAGGGTAGTGCTACTCATATATTCCTAGCAATTGTTGTTTTCTTATCCCTTTCAGAAACCATTAATTTTATTGGTATTTCCTAAATAGGGGTTTTCATTGGGGGCTAAGGTGGTAGTGATATTCTTGTAGATGTTCATCATTGTTGAGTATGATACTTAACTAATTAGGGGGTATTCATCAAGAATTAGAAGTGATGTTTTTGTAGATATATGGGTCTCTCTATTACAATATGGTTGATTAGTTCAATGCTCGACTATTATAGTTGAAATTGACACTTCTCTTTCCATTATGATAGTTCAAAACACAACACTCAAAGTGTCACCATTCGCTCACAAAAGAGGCACTTATGAATGGAAGAGCCTATGATTTCACCCTTATTGGTGGCCTTAATTATTAAAAATGAGACCTCGACATCATTCCATTCCATTCTAAGAGTTGTAACCATAAAGGGGAAAATTCACACTTTGCACACTAGTAAGTCATGAATCATTCACATGATTATCTTGACGAAGGAACAAATTCATCAAATAACTACCATTCACACCTTGCACACTAGAAATATTGTGAATCATTTTCATGTTTCCTTTCTATAAAGTGCAAACTACTCATAATTTCATGAAAAAAAATATTAAAAATTGAAGTAAAGAAGTTATGGAAGTTTACCAAGCAATTTTCTTGGTTCCAACTCCCTAAACCACCTAGTAACCATTTCCAAATATTTACTTCAAACATAAAAGGAATATGAAATGGACCAAGGAGGGGAAACTTCACACCCAATATACCGAATGAATGATGAATGAATCACTCATATTCACATCCATCCTTCCTATCAATCACTAAACCCCATTGTTGATCCCTATATCCATGAGTATCAAAGTTGTTTCCCTTAAGTAACTTCACCCCTCGTTTGTATCTAGTATATTGGAGCAGGATCGTTAGAGTGCATGAGTAGAGATACCAAAATATTCAGGTTCAATAAGGTGGAATACTTTGAGAATATATAACTTGAACTTATTTCATTGTCATAATAGAGATTTCCCCTCCCCCAATCATGTGTCTTCTATGATTTTTCATTGACATAAAGAATGCTTTGAAATTTACATTGAAATTGATTAGATAACTAATTTTCTTCTTGTATTTCAATTAATTAACATTCTTTCTTAGTGTCAAATTGGCTTGAGAAAGGTTGGATTTGTTGATTTTGCAGGTTGGCATTGGTCAATAAGGAATGGATGTAGAGAGAGACAAAGGAGAATCTATAACAACCTTCCAAAAAGGTGCATACCTCTCTTCTCCCTAATGTATTCTCTACTACAAATTTTCTTATTAAAGTTTGTGTGTGGTATTAGTTGTGTATAAGAGTCTATAATACCTGTAAACATAGGAATTTATGTCAGTCTCATCTTGATGAATACATTGGTGATCTTCCCTAGTAATAGGATTTAATTCTAAACAATAGAACGAGTGACTATACTGGGGATAAGCCACCCTCTATAGGACCTTATTGATTTTTTTTTAAGTTTTTTTTGGGTGTTTGAGTATCTGAATGGATTAAACATATATCGTATACCTTAAAACACCAAGAGTATGATTTATTTTTTTTAATTTTTTGCATTTTTGCATCACTCGAGATCCATTTGGGCTCTCCTGTATTCACGCCTTCTTGTCTTGATAGGTGGGAATGTTTTTGATCCTTACTTTGGACAAACATGAATTATCTGAGAGTGTCTCATTGTTATGCCATCTAGGACATCTTTGTGTTCCTACAAGAAAGTGTGTAAAGATTATTTTGGAAGTGGATTATAGTTGGGTGGAAGGGCACTTTGGCATAGAAAATGCTATAGCGGTATTGAAAAAGTATTTTTATTGGTCAAATATCTAACAATAGCTAAACATGTATATCACATCATTTACTTCTTGTGACATCGTGAAAAATACCATTAAAAATAAATGTGGTTATACACCCTACTCCCAATGGGCTTTGGGAGTCCATCTCCATGGACTACATGTCGGGACTACCTTCAATAAAGCATGGGAATTACTATGTGTTTTTGGTCATGGATCGCTTCTCCAATATGTCCATTCGAATAGCCTACAAGAAGAGCATCATTGCCGAAGCCACTACTAAGCTCTTCTTTGAACGTGTTTGGGTTCATTTTGGGCTACCGCCGGCTATAATTTCATATCGAGAAAGTAAATTCTTGAGTACATTTTGGTCTAGACTATGGTCACTAATGGACACCAAACTCACTCAATCAATTTCCTTCCACCCCCAAACCAATGGACATATAGAGGTAATCAATAGGATGATTGTGCATATTTTGAGTATGTACAATTTTAAACATCCTCGAACATGGGATGATATTCTTCCATATCTTCAACAGACCTAAAATAGATCTCTTCACAGCTCTACTAGACATATACCTTTTTAGGTGTGCTTGGGATTCCAACCATTATCCCCAATTGATGTATTGCTACTGATTTCCTCAACACAAGAGGAATCTTCGCATGCTTTCAACAAGGACGACAAGGCCACTCAATTTCTTGAAAGAATTCAGCACATCCCATAGTAATTCCATGGAATTTTGAAGAAAACCAATTCCAAATACAAGCAACGACATGACCAACATCAATTTCATCATAAACTTCATGTGGGTGATAAGGTTTAGTTTTCATTTGAAGAAAGAGCGGCTCATGGTAGCTCATGAAAATATTCATCCACTTCTATATAGCTTGTATTAAACCACTAAGGCAGTAAATGAGAATTCCTTCGAATTAATAATTCCTTCATTTCTTAGCTTGCATTCGGTATTTAATGTGGAGTTCCTTCACCCATATTTCCCACTGTTCTTGGACAAATCAGAAGTGGTAGAGAAGTTGGCACCATAAAAACTTAAATCTGACTATTTGGAGCAAGGTATAGTTGATCAGATCATGGATACACAAGCGAAGGGTACTTCCCAATAACATGTTAAGCTTTATCGAGTTGTTAAATCCAGAAAATTTCTTCATCAAGGAAAGTGGCTCACTAGGATTCAAATTCAATAGAAGTTTCCCCATTTTATGCGAGAATTTAGTGCAATGGAGACCATTTCTTATTAAGGGGGAAGGACTGATCCAGATGGGTTTCAGTGGCCACCCACTTATTTTACTAGCTCAAAATTAGTTTCAAAATTAGGAAGTTTTTTATAGATTTTCATATCCAAAAATTATGGTGTTATTTTGAGGCCATAAATGACATTTTTTTGCGACACCATAATCCATTTGTAGCCAAATATTGAACCTGAGTTCTCGAATAGACCTCTCCAATGGGATACAAATCACCCTAAACAAATATCATATGGAAAATTTATGCCCTCAAGAAGGTGACACCTCAACTCACCACTTGAGGACCTGGAAACCTTTTTATGGTTCATCTCTGTTGTTAGGAATTTCGCACCTTCTGTAGATAGAAGTTGTTCCTCTGCTCTGAATGGTTCAGATCCAGAACAAATAGTTCACAACAAGGTTGAAAGACTTCCCTTAGAAACTACAGACACCTGAAATACAATCTTTGATGAAAGATGTGGCTCTTCACTTATGGTGAAAGATATCCAAGAAAATACCTGCATGAACACATCAAACACAAAAAATCAAAAGTACTAGAACATCATCTATAGATCTATATCGGTGACTAAGGAATCCGATAATAAACATGCAATATTATACATAACAAGTATATGGGAAATTAACCAACTTTGCATTAATAAATAATGAAATAGTTTACAACCTATGCCTTAGTGTTGATGCACTCTTCCACAAAACCGATTTCTTATCCCCAATAGCTCCAACTTGCTCCTCTATGCTCACTCTAATGGATCATGCCAGAATGTCAAAATGGAAGCATGAATTTTCTCTCTCCTCAACCATGGGGTATGAGCCTAATTTTATAGGCCTCAAATGGATAGAGATGGTTGAGATTTTGGTCGGTGAGGTGGATAGGAGATCCCCAAAGGATGATCTTGATCTCAAATGACCCAGGTGAATACGGATAAGGCCTTCCATGAAGATTTTGATTTATAAGCTTCGTGAAGTCTCTCTTTTTCACTTTTACCAAAGGCACCGCTCCTTCTCCTTGATTACAGAGTAGTGCTAGGGAAGAAATTCTCTTCAAACAAAGAGTAAAGATGGTTCCACCACCTGTATTCAACACTACTTAGGCGGCGTTGAAGAAGGTACCGCTCCTAGAATTAAGGGTAGAAGCGGTGCTAGGTTTTTATATGCAAGCTTGACATATAGATCAATTTTTTCACTTCAAGATTTGGGAATGAGGGAAAACATGGATGTTTAGCATCTTATCACATGTTGATGACGAGATTTGGCTCTAACAGAATGCCCCTTAAAGCATGGGGCTAGAGGGATACGATAGGCGAGAGCTTTTATAGAGAAAGTTATCACTTTGAGGCAATCGTATCTATAAATTCTCTTCAAACAAAGAGTAAAGGTGGTTCCACCACCTATATTCAACACTACTCAGGTAGTGTTGAAGAAGGTACCACTCCTAGAATTAAGGGTAGAAGCGGTGCTAGGTTTTTACATGCAAGCTTGACATATAGATCAATGTTTTCACTTCAAGATTTGGGAATGAGGGAAAACATGGATGTTTAGGATCTTATCACATGTCAATGACGAGATTTGGTTGTAACAGAATTCCCCTCAAAGCATGAGGCTAGAGGGATATGATAGGCGAGATATTTTATAGAGAAAGTTATCACTTTGAGGCAAGAATGTTGTAGATAATGTAACCATAGAACTGACTCAAAAGTATTGACACAAAGGTTGTTTTAAATGCAGAGGTAAAATTCTTACTCACTTTGAACATCAGGTGGCACGACAATAGACTTGGAAGCATGACTAGACTAGATGGACACACAATACGACAACGGACAATGCATTCTTTTGAAAAACTCAAAGGATTGACATGAATCATGAAAGTGGATCGACTTGTAAGTCAGCTGAATACCTAATTAACTGAATGATATGAAGACACGTGCCATGTTCAAAGGTGACAAACAACTGCCATTTATTTGAAAAATGAACTGATTCCCTTCTATCAATTTCCCCATCATGATTGATGAGTGCCTCATTTTGTTTTTACGAGTTCAAAGAGGGTAATAAACACTCGTTGTATATTATCCAAAGACAAGTCCATTCTCATATGTTTTACGAACCTGAGAAAGGAGGGGTTCGTTAACAAAAATGGGTCTCTTAGTGTTTAGTTTAACGAGTCAAATGAAAGCAAAATCGGTATTGTTCATGTTTAGAGAGTCTGAATGAAGACAAAAGAAAACTCCAAAGGGTCCTTTTTCGTATGATTTAGTCTCTTGGGCCCAAAAAAGTATAAAATAATACCCACGAGAACTCTTCTAGTCATGATTGGATGGAGTGTTCCTTTTTCGTAAATAGTCTGTCCAAACTAAAAAAGAGATAACCTACCGTCAAAGAGATGACTCTTCAAATACTTTTATGAGTATGAAGCAGACAAGTACCCAACAATCTATTCATAGTTAGGGAGTCCAAAAAGAGTTTAAAGGAGACTCCATTAGGTTTCTTTTTCATGACGAGAAGCTTTTACGAGCCTAAAAATAATCAAAAAAAGACTCAGAACTTTGATACTAAGTTTTAAGAGTTTGACCAAAGTGTCAAAACAAACACAAGAATTAAAAAATTCCATTAGTCTCCTAAACATTCGAATAAATGACTTTATAAACTATATAAAAGGGTCTTTTTACATCACAATGATTTAAAAATATTAATAATAATGTGAAAAAACCCTAAAAATATATTTAAAAGCTAATTGAATAGTAAAAAACAAGTCATTTTACTATTTACCAATTTGTGAGAGCATTTGGCAGACTTTAGGGCTAGATCTTCAGCCATAGATTACGTGGCATTCACCGTCCATTTTGAGAACTGTCAGAGCCAGGTAGAGGCTAGAGCCCTAATCTTTCATTTTGTCATCTCCATTTTTGTTTTGGATTGGGTTTCAATGGTCTTTGAGCAAGCCCTAAATCCAAATTGCGGGCACCGCTCCTGCCTCTTACGGGATAGGCGGTGCTCGATAAGAACCGCATATGTTCAGCTTCACTCAGGAGGTTCCACCACTCTGTTTAAATGGAGGACAAGTAGTGCCGACCGTGAGGTTGAAAAACTAAATGGGAAAGCCAAAATAAAATCTCATTGATTATTTTGATGATTGAATGTGGTTTTAACTAGCCCATTTGTTGTTTTTGGCAGGTTTTATCCGGTCAAAAATGGTTATATGGAAAGAAAGGAAACATGACAATGATGATGCCCTAGATGAGGGAAATGTAGGGTGCATTGCTTCTTTGAGGGGTTGTGGCCTCTTGAATTTTTTTCGCACTTTGAGTATGATATCCCATGTGTTCCTACTAGAGAATATTCTATGCATGTGGAACCCTGAGAAGTAGTACTTTGAGGTGGGACCTCATGTACTGAACATAGAGGTAGAGAAAATATACTTTATGATAGGATTGTCTAGGCAGGGTGCTCATGTTTCATTGACTAGTCCCCGAGGAGGGGATGTGACCACTTAGGAGCTGATAAACCATCATTGTGTGCATGGTACTAGGATGTCGGGGAAGAACATCCCCATAAAGGAAATGATGGATGATCCACTTTGCATCATTCTATTCACTATGTAGAGCCCGAAAGGAATCCAAGGGCCTCACCAGGCATCCAAAGCGCATTTAATGTATGCCATAGAAGGTGTGGAACCCACTATTTTCAACTGGGCAAAGGCACTCCTTTCGGTTTTCAAGGACCAGCTGACTAAATGTCGGCAAGGGGAATTGAAATAGTTTGGCAATGGATCCATTTTAGCTTGTTTCATTTTTGAGCGGGTGCCCCTCATGAGGCCCCAATTGGTATTTAGAGAGTTGAGGGCCAGAGATCCCCATATGCTGAGGTGGGTAGAGCTTATGGCTCGTACGGGAGGTGGAAGGGTCAAAGTGAAGTATGATGCTGGATTTTTTCACTAGTTGAATGACCAGATCCTCATGATTGAGGATTACACATATGCAGGTACTGACGGGGTGACCTAGATCTACCACTTCCACCTGGTGCGCAATGTGGGGACATCGGTAAGAAACAAGACACTAAAATGTTGATTGTATTTTTTATATTTTCATGTTTTATGTTTTTAATGAGTAATAACAAGACCTAAAATTTATCATGTAGATGTTGGTGCGGCACGACCTCGGGGATAATCCCCAATGGATAGGTGAGCAGGAGATCTATTTGTTCACTAAGGTGATAACCATCTAGGAGAGGTAGAGGAGAACCTAGAGAGGTTAACCCTAGATATACCAGATGCAACTATTTATGACCTCCCGCTGAGGTAGAAAAGGCACACTGCGGGAGTGCCAGTCCGTTTTAGTCGACTGCTACGTAGAGTAGCAAGAGCTATCATGTGTTATCATAATCATCACTAGATGGTGTCCTGGATGATGTATTACTGAAATCTAAGACAACTTCAGAATTTTTTATGATGTTGTATTTTCCTAAAATCCACCGTGCTTCAAATGAGGTCTCGTGACTATTTTTGTAAAAACATTATATATATATATATATACATACTTTGTTACTGGTGTTTATACGTCTCAAATGGAAAACGTATTTACATGAGTATTATGTGTTATTTACTGTTTATTTACAATATGATGAACCATGTTTGATTTTCAAGTTATGAATCAGCAATATACCAGTCTAGGATATAGTTTGCTAATGAATTAGGAACTGCATTGTCTTCCCTGAGGATATGCCTGTAAGTAATAACCTCAAATGACCTTTCCAGTAAACGCGCTCTCTGGAAGAATGGAGAACTACGGGTTTCTAATGGTATAGACATGGTTCAAATGACAAACCACTAACTGCAAGTCCATGAATACTACCAAATCACGAATGTCCCGAGATGTAGCTTCAGTCAATAGACCTATTACTACCTGATACTCGATGATGTTGTTGGTAGATGGATTAATACCAACTGCTCCTGAACTAACTAGATCATGTGCAGGGGAATACAAAACCCAAGAAGCTGAAGCAAGGTTCAAGGCATGACGGCAAGCACCATCAGCAAAGCCAAAAAATTCCATTCGATATGCATAACCAAAACATCGTATAAACAGTCTGGACACTAAACTCAAAACCATATTGAAAATTATAAAACAAACTGAAAGTAAAAAGTGTACATATATACAAGGTATAATACACGAGTGATCTAAGCATAGTACCTCTTTAGGTACAACCCATTGCGAGGTTTCCTGAAGGGGATTCTGTCATAATCTATGATCTCATAGGCCCCTTTCTCTAAAACCTTGGAAACAATAAAAGGGTCATACCACATTGATTCGAATTTCCCTTTTCCTAGTTTATCATGTTTCTGATCGTAGGTCAGAACTAGGTCACCTTCATTAAAAACACAATGTTGGACAGATTTGTCATACTGTGCCTTGACATGTTTCTTATGTGCCTCATTGACTAAGGCAACATCTCTTCTAGTTTCGTTAAGATTGTTTAGGTATAGAAATATTTCTTCCTTGGTGGAAGTATTGGGGAGAAGTTCAACAGCACGTTTCAAAAATAGAATCTGGCACTAAATAGGTAGGACAGCTTCTAGCCTTTAAACTAACTGGAAGGGTG
This sequence comes from Pseudotsuga menziesii, assembly GCA_001517045.1. Taxonomy (NCBI): domain Eukaryota; kingdom Viridiplantae; phylum Streptophyta; class Pinopsida; order Pinales; family Pinaceae; genus Pseudotsuga; species Pseudotsuga menziesii. The sequence continues at coordinate 282,803 of LPNX010044565.1, forward strand.
TAAAACCAGTCGCTGTTTTTACTGAAGTCCTATAAGCTTAGAGGGTAGAAAAGAGAGTCTGGTGCCAGTTGGATTTATGATCTCCAACTATCCGACATAGCATAGTTTTTAAGACTTTGTTAATGGCCTCGAGCTAACCATTAGCCTATGGATAATAGGGAGTTAAGTTTTCATGGAGAAAACCCAACTTAGCACTTAACTCTTCCATCATTTGATTCTGGAAATGTGATCCATGATCAGTGACTATGGACTGTGGAACTCCAAACCTAGCCATTATGTGATTGAATAGGAAGAGGACGACAGTATTACCATCCTCTGCATACGCAAGCATAGCCTCAGCCCATTTAGTAAAATAATCCACGACTGTGATTATGTAACCATGCCCCCCGGCTGAGGTAGGCTTACAATGCATAAAATATATATCCCATTTTGCAAAAGGGCCAATGGCAATGACGGGGTGTAACGGAGTAGGGTGGGTGCACTTTTTCAGATAGAAATGTTGGCAGGGTGGGAATTTCTTAATAGCCTCATGACAATATTTGAATACTGAGGGATAGAAATAGCTAGCATGAAGGATTTTCTGGGCTGTAGCCATCCTAGAAAGATGATCGCCACATGCTCCAAAGTGGCAGTCATTGAGAACCTGCTCAGCCTCTTCACGGGTGAGGCATTGTTGGAGAATGGAATCTATACCACGCCTGTACAATGTATCATTTAGGATAAGGTAGTATTTCACATGGTGACAAATATGGCGATGATCATCATGAGATATATTGGGCTGAAATATCTATGTCTAGAGATAAATGATTAAATATCCATACCATGGATCGGTCATTCTTATCAGGAACAGAAATTCATACGGGAATGAATCACCGGGATCAGAATTCATCAAAGCACAGTGAAGGTCACACATCATCTCTACAAAGACCAGTGATTTCTTTGAAGTAGCTTAGGAAAACACAAGGTCAAAATCCTGCAGGATGACAATCCAGTGGGAATATTTCTCCCCTTGTACCTAACGAGTCAGGATGTAGTACATAGGGTTTTGGTGTGCAAGTATGGTGGTGGTGCAAATCAAGATGTAATGACAAATTTTTTTGATAGCAATGACCATAGCCAATGCTAACTTCTCCACACGTGAGTATCGAGTTTCAAAATCGAGAAGATTCTTACTAGCATAGTATATCAGGTGTTCTTGTCCGTTCTAATCCTCTTGGGCTAGAACCATTCCGATGGTAGTAGTAGAGGCATCAACATATAAGAGAAAATACTTTGAATAATCTGGGGGGTGTATCATGGGTGAATGGGTCGGAGTGTGCTTAAGATTATCAAAGGCTCACTGGGCCTGGTCATCCTAGAGGAATGGAGTGTCCTTCTTAAGGAGACGCATATAACTGTGCGTTTTCTCAGCAAAGTTACAAACAAAATAGTGAAGAAATTTTTTCTTCACTTGCAAAATTTGGAGCTCAAGGATGTTGGTTAGGGCAGGTAGGGCGAGTATAGCAACAACCTTTATTGGATCAATCCAGATGCCATCCTTAGAAACCACAAAGCCTAAGAGACGTCCCGTCTCGACATAAAAAACACATTTGTGTGGATTCAACCGTATTTTGTAATGGAAACTTCTCAGATAAATGTCTCTAAGATGTTGTGGATGGTCTTCCCGTTGTTGTGAATGCTCAGGGAGATCATCAAGGTATGGCTCCATGAATTTTTTTAATGTCGTGAAACGCATAGGACATGGCACGCTGGAATGTGGCTCCGACGTTCTTCAGGACAAAGGGTAACTTCCTATAGAAAAAGGTTCCCCACATGCATATAAATGTTGTCTTGTGTTGATCGATGGGAAATATCTCAATCTGATTATAGCAAAAAAAACCATCCATGAATGAGAATATGACACTTCTAGCACAGTTGTCGATAATCTGATCGATGTGCGGAGTCGAAAAATTGTCCTTATCAAAATTTGATGCAGACTCTAATGGTTCCCTGCTTTTTGTTCATAGGAATGATGTTAGATACCCATTCCTTCAGGGGTATATGATAAATGAATCCTTCCTTTAGAATTTTTTCGACTTTAGATTTGATAGCCGCAGCCTTCTGGGGACGGACTTGACACAATTTCTGCCTGACCGGTCTAGCTGTGGGATAGGTTTTGATTTTGTGAACCACAATAGATGGTCTATCCCAGACATTTATTCATAAGGCCAGGAAAAAATATCTTGGAATTCTTTGAAAAGTGCTCTATATTCTTCAGTTTCTTCTATTGAACATTTCTACCCTATGTGAACATGTTCAATACTTCGAGGCTTGACCAATATGTCGATTGGAGTTGTTTTAGTAATGTTGCATAGATTCCTTTAGATTCAAAATATTGCAACAACACAGGTGTTTACGAAATGTTGACAGTATCGGTGCCCAAGAGAGATACAAAATCATTATCTACCGAACTGGTGTTGGGGAGGAACAAGGATATATGATGATGATCCTCCCATACTGATTCATTCATACTCATGATCTCCACGATGGACTCGTCTAATAGAAAAGTATGGGAGAGATAATCCAGAGTAGGAAGAGAGGGTTCTAACCAGTAGGGAAGGTGGAAAGGATCCGAAGCCACAAGATGAATATCATCTGTATGGGTATCGGAACAGATTGGATAGCATCATAAACTGCTTCATGCGGGCTACAAAAGGATGACTCAACAAATTGCTTTCCCTTGGGATCATAGCCAAACGTAGAGATCATATTTACAGTCGCCATCTATGTGCTAGAAGGAACTGATGGGAACACACCCATAATGGTGAAGTCCTTCAGCATACCTACCCAAATCGATTGATAAGGAGGAGGGGACTGACCTATCATAGGGATGTTATTCACCATAGGGGTAGTAACATCCGTTGTATAGAAATCAAGTTGATCAATTGTCACAATCCTTCCCAAATGCAGAAATTGGAGAGTTCTAAATACCGTCAAAGTGACAATGGTCATAGCATAAAACCAATTTCTTCCTAAGAGAAGATTGTAATCTAATGGGGCATCCACTACTTCCACCTGAATGGAAACAATTTTTCCCCCTAGCTCAACTGAAAGTGATGGCATGAGACCATGGGGTTGGAAACCTCTTCCATCAAAGGATTTTAGGGTTGTCGGTGATTTCATAAGCTCAGGAGAGCTAATGGCTTTCCAATAGGATAGAGACAAAACTGAGGTTGAAGCGCCTTCATATAGAACAACCCTAAAGATATTTTTCCCAACTACTTTTGTTACGATTTGAAAAGTGAGTTGGTGAGGTAATCTAGATTTGTAGTTCTCTACGTTGAAATGGATCAAATTTTTGTTATCCGGGTTCAGGGCTCCTAAGGAAGTTAACAAATTTTTGCGTTGTGTAGGACAGCTTTGGAGCACTTCTAAGGTAGGCATTGCACATGGTGCCTGAGCGAGGTCTTCAACAACATTATAGAATCATGTAGCTCGAGCATTGGGATTAAAAACAACCTTCCGAAGAGTAATCTTGGGTGGATGAAAAATCATGTTGAGATTAGGCTTCTCGATAGTTAGGGGACCATTAGACGAGGATGTGGGAGAACTAGTGGGAGGAGCTTTATCTAGAGAAGGATTTTCATTTTTATTCTCCTTAGACTTGTTATATGACTGGATACGAGTTGTTAAACTAATAGTTTTTGACGACATCATTAAGACTTCCTCTGTAGAAATAGAATTTCCCTGATTAGACATGTGGTCTATTAGTTGTTGCTGAGAAGGAAAAGGATAAGTAAGAACTATTGGTGCGGGGTTACTCTTTAAAAATTTTCTAATTTCATCACAACGGGGACATTCCTTCATGAAATGATCGCCACCACACAACAAGCAAGTATATTTGGATTTTCTTTTTCCTTTATTGTTGTTCTTTGGGGCCATAGGCCTGGGATTTTCCTGTTGGTTTCCAGGTTTTCTATTTTTACCTTTTCCCTTTTTCTTATTACCAAATGATTTCTTTCTTTGAACAGAATTCACCTCAGTGGAAACCGTAGGATTATAAGGAGCAGTAGTAGAATTACTGGGTTGCTTGGAAAGTTTTTCCGTTGATAGGGCTGGATTGAACCGATAACCCCATCGACAAGAGTTTTTGTAGGTGGCTTAGCCGGTTCTGTGCTGGGACAAGGAGCTTGAGGAATAAGGTCATACAAAGTTCCAGATTGGGAGTACACCAATTCCATATACTGAGTGCGACTGATATCCTGCTCTTTAGTGACAGCACCTCCCATGGCCACATCTTGAGTAATGGATGGAAACAAAGCCTTTGTAAACCAATCAGCCAAAATTTGGTCCAGGATAGGAGATTCAATGAGTCTTCTCCTCCTTCTCCATCCATGGATATGATCTAATATGTGTGTGGAGGTATTTTGACGAAGAGAGGTCAAAATTTCTATACCCATTTCATAACGAATGGGTAGCTGAAAGTCCGTGAGGAAGACAGTTGCCAATGAGCTAAAGTCCACAAACAAATGTTGTGGAAGTTCAATGTACCATTCCCAGCTGTACCAATTAATGTGCGTTGGAAGAGTCTCAAACGAACAAAATCATACATCAAGGAATTCGATGAACACCACAGATGGAAGGTCATCTCCCTGCATGGTTTTTTCAATCATCTCCCTGCTTTCCATCGAATTTGGGAATGCCCGATGGAAACTTTACAAGAATTGCGGGCCATGAAGGGTTGTGTCAAATGGGATCATTTATCAATTTGGATCAATAAGGCAAATCCAAATTTGCTAGGAAAGGTAACTGATGATTGGGTTCTACATACTAGTAGTATTGATAAGGCATGTATTCACCAGTAGGACCATACATTGACTGATATACAGGATCTTGAAAGTTTTGATGTCATGATGTACTTCCTAAAGATAGACCTCCGGGAGTAGGGCCTCCAAGGCCACCAAGACCCCCGAGACCACCAGAACCACCAGGAGGAGGACCACCAGGACCACCAGTTTCACATGCCCTAATTTTGCAAAAATAATATTATCATATTTGATTTTATTTCAAGACAATATGTTAAATTTTATGCTAAGTTGTAATTGATGACTCAACAGAGTCAAGAATGTTGAATGTAATTATGAATATTTTTATTATAAATAAATAAAAAGTGGAGACAATAGCTTGGGAGAGTTGTTAAAAGAGTGTTTACTAGTCGAGTTGGTGGAGGAGACTGGGTGGAGAGCAAATAGACAAGTGGCATCATCCTCAAACACTTCCAATGTTGCAGGTGGAAACCTCCCTACATTTGGGGTCATGATCCCCCAAGAAAGTGGGATCAGAGCAGGTGGCTCAATTAATGACAACTAACACAAAAATACCTAGGCAATCTTAATAAAACTGTCCATTGAATAGAGTTGAGCCTGCTCATTCCAAGAGGAGAATCATTCAGGTGAATGTACTTCAGAGGATTTCATTGGGAAGGGAATTTGTGGAAGGTGTTTGAGGGGTAAAACTGCAGAAGTGATCTAGTACATCTTTTTAGCTAAAGGATCTAGCTGCTGAGTGCAGAGTTAGTACTGAGTCATTGGAATAGTATCTTGTTGTTTGCTCCACCGGTTCTCAGCCAAGGAGACCAAGAACAAGCTCGGGGGTCCTGAGAAGATGTTATTTGAGCACTCTCCAGGAGTTGGTAGGGAGGAATGGCCTCCCAACATTGTTGTGATTCAGCTTTAAACAGGTTCTACAGTCTTTTATTTGTTGTGTTAAAAGTTTATGTTTGAGAATGAATGAATAATGAATGATTTACATGTTATGTAGTGAATTGTTGGTGTTTATAATCTTTTAGTTGTTGAATGTTGAATCTATAATTGGATGAGATAATCCTACCTATGTTTTTATCCGTCTGGAATGAACTAGACCGTACCCTAGCACAGGTAGTGTGTTTAAAATAGATGAAGATATGATAGAAATCTCGATTGATTAGAGTTATTTTGTATTTTAGAACAATGGAGTAATTTATTTCTGTATATAGATGTTTTCAGGAAAGGATACTAATCTGTCTAATTAAGTTATTGTTTAAAAACTAGACTATTGTATTAAGAATGCTAGCAAAGAAAGAGGTAAACCGTCACCTGCAAGGATAACCCATGACTTTAAAATTATGCTCTATACTGTAACTAATTTAATAGTAAATTTTAAGTTTCAGAACTGTTTAAAAGTAATTTTCTTACATGGAAGCAAAGGTAAGGTAGCCACCAATAAATATTAGTGCCGCCACCAGTGAGACAAGGAGCCAATATTTCATTTCTCTTGTGACAGAGATTGTGAAAACACATGCACAAACCACTGCTAGCAGCAGCAAGAAGAAAGTGGGGCAACGACAAAGAAATAAGTGGACGGTGAAGCTCAAACTGTCACCAAAAATGCGAAGCATGAGAACCATGCTCTCAAAAACCCTATGACGAAAACCAAACTGTAACAGAAGCTAGTAACCCCTTTAAACAACCCCAACAGGTTGACCATGGAGGAACAAACCAAAAGCTAGTCACAGGCCAATTCATAAGCTTAAAGCCACGATCCTCAACAAATTATTGTCAAGTTAAACTCACAGTGTAAGCAAGGGTTCGAGCACGAAGAAGACAACTGAACATTGTAAACTAGGACGAGACCTCGTTAAGTTCACAGTAGGGTAAGCATGGTGGCCATGGACATAGTTGTAGAGCAGCCTGAAGGCCCAAAATCGACGAAGGAGAATGAAAACGCATAGGGTTACACAAACCCTTATACTTCCAACATTTGGCCGAGAAGAAAACACGTGGGCTCATAAATTATTCAACCATGCAGTGGGTCGATCATATAGTTTCCTGCATACCAATGATTCACAATAATTTAAAACATAATTGTATGCACAATCATATAAACACTTTAATCATTCAAAGCTTCTACGTCATCACGGATGCCAACCTTCAGTTGCATGGCATAAACCATGAACCCATGAACCCTTGAATCATTGCCAAGCTTATATTATAGTCATCGTATAGTTTAGGACGAGGGCGATTTCAATGTATTTTATATACACAACCTTACACATAATCCCATCGATGGAGTGGTCTAATGCGACATCCCTTTTCTATTGCAAGTTATAATATGAACTCTATAATCAAATGTTTATTCATATTAAGCCTTTTGTTGATCATGAAATCAATGCAACCTCATAACCTATATTCTTGCTAAAATACTTTATGCATAGAAGCTAACGATTTATCCATTTATTCATAGCATCAATATTATAGTTACATTGATAAGCCTTGTGCTATCATAACTAAGTTTATGAATAAAATATTATGATACTTGGGAGATACAAATTAAAAGGCTATTTCATCACCTAGCCAAACTATGATGTTTAATAAAATATTCCTAATAGACTTGCATAGCTAATCTTGTTGCCACCAACGTTTAAAGTGTGACTTGATAATTCTATAGAATATAGTTTAAATATGATCATGAACTTTATAAATTTTATTTGTCTATAACCATAATTACTGGTAAACATGGATGTATTATAAACAATATAGTTTATGTGTGTATTGGTGAGTATCATAGAAAAATATATAGTTTCAGTGTGTGGCAATTACGAGGATGCTGACTATGAATTCTTTACATAGCTCATATCAATGAAGTTACTAGCTATTGGTTATTTACTCAACCATGATAAGTACTTTTTGCTTCACCATGTTTTTTATTAATAACATAATATTTTAGAACTATCTAGTACTTGCATGAGGTAATAAATCAATCTCTCTTGAAGAATTGACCTAAGTTAGCTATTGTGGTTAGAGGCTTAATTCAAGAGAAGTATTATAAAAATAAAATAAGAAACTGAAATGGAACAATTCCACTAGATTCTAAGTCCTTAGGACTTTATGTTCACTGTAATGTTTAGAACCTTAGGCAGTAATCTTCATTACAGAAGAGGAAGAACAACTAGTTAGTTATACTATTATTATAAGTTGATAATGTACATTACTATTAGAACAATCATTATAGCATTACAGGTTATGCACTCTAGGTGAAAATAACTTACGACAAAGATCACAAGTTGTGAACCAAGGAAAGTAATTTACTGTTGCTATTTACATTTAAGAAAGGAACTCTTCTACATGTATATCATTGACAAAAATCATTGAAGGAAACAAAACTACTTGTTTTACCTCATAGAAGTAGATTGATATGTAACAACGTATTTACCAAGTTTTTTATTTTACAAATAGAAATATAGTTGGATGATTTATGGAATTAAAAGCGTTACTCGATCATTCAGACTTGTAAAACATGTAAGGACAAGTAAGCTTTTTGCGTTAGCTTAAACGCTAAGTAATCCCCAAAATCCAAGACAGTTCCACCTACTTGTCGCAAATTAAAACTCATCAGCAAACTGAAAGTTAAATTATTGCACAAAATAAACCTAACCTTGTATCAAAAGGTAGAATGCTAAGTTACTTAATTAAGATTATGTATTAGCTAATCTGGTAACTAATTCTTTTATAGATAATTGTTAGTTGTTAACAAATTGCATTCTCAGCGTTTTATGTATTTTCAAATTTTTAAATTTTTATGAAAATTTGGGGTTTTGAGATGTGGTATCAAAGCATAAGGTTCAAACAATAGGCCTTGATGGAGCCCAACTAGCTTTCATGAAACATTAAATTAAATTATTATGCTGATGTATTTTATTTTAAATGTGATTCAACAGAGAATTGTTTTCTGAAGTTTAACAGGAAGGTATGGAAAGGCTGGAAGAGTATGTAGAGGAGGAGTCTCCAATTACTAAAACATGAAATATACCAAGAGATCATATACAAGAGGACTTAACTACCAATTCCTCATAATTGTTACAAACTGTAAAAGACTTAAAAACTGAAATGGAGTCTGTAAAGCAAGAAAATGAAAGGATTATGAGGGCTCAAGAAGAGCTGAATCAGATCCTAACTAAAAAGTTTCAAACTGAGGGTAGGGGTGGAAGAACAGAATCAGAAGATACCAGTCATCAAAGTAAATCTAAAAAGATGAAACATACTAAAACTGAAATTAGTTCGTCTTCTGAAGTGTTTGGTGAACAACGAAATTACCATTCTACTAGTGACAGTGGTGATGATAATTAGTACATTAAAAAGAGGAAATACAAACCTTATGAGGAAATTTTTGGGGAATTCAAAAAGATAAAACCACCAACCTTCCATGGAGAGACTAAGAAGGGGGAGGAAGCTGAATCCTGGTTATCTCGGATGAAGAAATACTTCCAAATATATAACTATTCTAACCAGTTAAAGGCTAGAATTGATATATATAACCTCTCAAGAAAGGCGGACATTTGGTGTCAAGATTTGAAAAGAGTTAAGGGCATAAAAGAGAAAAGTGTAAACTGGAGTACCTTTAAGAGATATTTCAAAAATAAATTCTTGTCTAAGCAATATTATGAGGAAAGAGCAAAGGAATTTTATGAGTTGAAGTTAGGATCAATGCAAATGAAGGATCTGAACAACAAGTTCTTAAGTCTACTTAGGTATGTACCATACCTTGTAGATGAGAAACCAAAGGTACATTGATTCCTTAGATGTCTACCTTATCATATTAAAGATAGAATTGAATATGATAACCCAAAGACCTTGGAGAAAGCTATGAGAAAAGTTAATTTCTATTTTGAGTAGAATCGAAAGAAAAAAAGATTGGCCAACTGGAAAGCTAAGAAAAATAATAATCAGTTTGAACAAAAGAAGAAGGATTTTGTGCCTAATAGAAATTTCAAAAACAACAATGCTAAAAATTATTCTAATAACAAGAATTTCCAGGGAAACAAGAGCTATACACCCAACAACCAAAATAATTCTAAAGGTAAGGATTTTGCAAATAATCATGGAAATTTTACCAAGAGATTTGAATGCAAAGAGCCTATCAAGTGCTGTGAGTGTAATGGCCCACACTATGCTTCAGTCTGTCCAAACTGGAAGAAGAATGGTAACAACATTCATACCATACAGGAGTAGATGACTGTTGGGGAACTAGCGAGGACCATTCCCAAAATTAACGCAGCTTTAGAGAATCGACAAGCTGAATATCAGAATTCCATGGTGGAAGTAGAAGGTATGATAAATTAGATCCCTGTAACTATTTTGATTGATCCATGAGCTAGTCTCAGTTATATTGCACCCCAAATAGTAGAAAAATGTAAGTTATCAGTTGATAAATTTGAGAATTCATGGTTAGTTCAGTTAGCCACTAGTGCTAAAAGAAAAGTAACTTGTTTTGTTAAAGAATGTGCAATAGTTATGGATGAATTTGAAACTGTTGTTAAATTTAATGTTTTTCCTCTTGGTTCTTATGATTTGCTGATTGGTATGGACTGGTTAGAACAACATAGAGTAATTCTAAACTGTTATGATAAAAATTTCACATGCTTAAATAGTGATGAAAAACCAGTAAGTGTTAAAGGAATCCCTAGAAAAACTACCATAAGGAAGATTTCTTCCCTACAGCTTAAGAGAGCTGTTAGAAAGGGATGAAAAGATTATGCAGTAACAATAACTGATGAGGAAAGTTTAATTAAAACAGATAATTTATAACTGGAAGACATACCAGTCTTAAGAGAATATGTTGATGTATTCCCAGAAGAGATTTCAGGATTACCTCCGAAAAGGGAATTGGATTTCACCATTGAGATGGTACCGGGTGCAGTACCTAGCTCAAAGCCCCCTTATCAAATGAACATACTTGAACTTAATGAATTAAAATATCAATTAAAAGAATTAATTGATAAAAAGTATATTCGACCAAGTGTGTCTCCCTGGGAGGTACCTATCATCTTCATTAAAAAGAAGGACGGAACCATGCGACTTTGCATAGATTACCATCAGTTAAATAAGATGACCATCAAAAATCAATATCCGTTGGCCCGCATAGATGATCTGTTTGATCAACTACGAGGAGCCACGGTGTTTTCGAAAATAGATTTAAGGTCTTGATATCGTCAAGTAATGATTAAAGATGAAGACATCTTTAAGATAGCTTTCAGAACTGGATATGGTCATTACGAATTTGTCGTAATGCCATTCGGGCTTACTAATGCCCCAACTGTCTTCATGTGTTTAATGAATAATGTTATGCATAAGTATTTAGATAAGTTTGTGGTCGTATTTATTGACGACATTCTAATCTATTCAAAAACTGAAGAAGAACAGAAAGAACATCTAAAAATTGTTTTGCAAGAGTTGAGAGATCATAAACTCTTCGCAAAGTTTAGTAAATGTGATTTCTTCAAGGATAAGATTTAGTATTTAGGTCACGTGGTGACCAAGGAAGGAATTTATGTAGATCCTGAAAAAATAAGGGCAATCGAATATTGGCCGGTTCCTAAGGATGTGACGGATGTTCGATCTTTCAAGGGCATTACCGGTTACTACCGAAGGTTCATTGAAGGTTTTTTAAGGATAGAAAATCCGATAACTTCATTGCAGAAGAAAGGAAAAAAAGTCAACTGGAATCAGAAATATGAAGAAAACTTTAAAAAGTTAAAAACTTTATTAACTAGCGCACCTATTTTAAGAATAGCAGATCCTAATAAAGAATTTGTAGTATGCACTAACGCCTGCAATGATGGCTTAGGCGGTGTTATGACTCAAGAAGGGCATGTTATTGCCTATGAGTCTAGAAAGTTAAAAGTTCATGAAAAGAATTATGCAACATATGATCTAGAATTAGCAGCTGTAATACATGCCTTAAAGATGTGGCGACATCACCTAATTGGTAGAAAATTTGTTTTAATGACTGATAATAAAGGATTGAAGTATATGTTAGATCAGCCTAATCTAAATGCCAGACAAGCTAGGTGGGTAGCTTTCTTAAGCGAGTATGATTTTGAAATTTAGCATATAAAAGGTAAAGAAAATAAAGTTGTTGATACATTAAGTAGGAATGCAAGGCTGAATTTTGCAGCAACTATCAGCACCTATGTTTCAGACTTAGATGAACAGCTTAAAGAAGGAATAGAATAAGATGAAATTTACCAGAGTTTGCAAGTTAAAGCTAAAGAAAATCCAACAGAAAACTTAATTAAAGGTTACAGTTTAAATGAAAAAGAATTTTTATTATATAAAGATAGAATATATGTACCTAACATACCTAAAGTTAAGCTGTTATTTCTGGATGAAATTCATAAAACACCATATTCAGGTCATCCAGGTTATCAAAAGACTATAACCATGTTAAGAAAAGAGTATTTCTGGCCAAATATGAAAACTGAAGTAGCAGAATATATTGCTAGGTGTTTGGAATGTCAACAGGTAAAAACTGAACATCAACACCCAGCTGGTTTGCTTCAGCCATTACCCATCCCTAGCTGGAAATGGGAGATAATTAGTCTAGATTTTATTATTGGGATACCTAGAAATCAAAATCATAATGATTCTATCATGGTAGTAGTTGATAAGTTAAGCAAAGCAGCTCACTTTATACCTATTAAAACTACTTATAAAGTTGCAAACATAGCTGATATTTTTCTAAAACAGATTTTTCGATTGCATGGAGTACCGAAAGTCATAATCTTAGATAGAGATCCTAAGTTTATAGAAAACTTTTGGAAGTCTTTGTTTAAAGCGTTAAAGACTACATTAAATTTCAGTACTTCTTTCCATCCTCAAATAGATGGACAAACTGAAAGGGTAAATGAGGTACTGGAAGATCTATTAAGAATGTATGTGAAAGACCAACTAGGTAAATGGGAGGATTATTTACATTTGGTAGAATTTGCTTATAATAATAATTATCAGACACCAGCTAGATTTAGTCCTTTTGAAATTTTATATGGATGGAAATGTAATACTCCTATCTCTTGGAGTAATCAAGTAGATAGATTGGTATTAGGTCCAGAACTGTTAAAAGAAATGGAAGAAATTGTAAAACAAGTGCAGGGAAATCTGAAAGTGGCATAGGATCGGCAGAAAAGTCAAGCAGACTTAAAAAGAACTCCACAGGAGTTTCAGGTAGGTGAACATGTGTTCATCAAGGTAAGGCCCAAAAAGAGCTCTCTGAGATTGGGGAGTTGTGCAAAATTGGCACCTCGTTACTGTGGCCCATTTGAAATTTTGTCCAGGATTGGACAAGTAGCTTATCAATTAGCATTACCACCCAACTTAAGAGTACATAATGTTTTTCACATTTCCATTTTAAAGAAATATGTTCATGATTCTACTCATGTTGTTAACTGGGATGATGTACAAGTCGAACCAGAAGGGGATTTTCTGGTGGAACTGGACTGTATCCTCGGGAGGAGGGAGATTACACTTCGGAACCACACCATTGGACAGGTAAAGGTGCAATGGAAGCACCTTAGCCCAGAGGAAGCCACCTGCAAATAGGAAAGTAAAATGTGAGATACATATCCAATTCTATTCTAGGGAAATTCTAAGGATGAAGAATAAATAACATCGAGGACGATGTTATATTCTAAGGGGGTGTGTATGTCACATGCCCCAATTTTGCAAAAATAATATTATCATATTTGATTTTATTTCAAGAAAATATGTTAAATTTTATGCTAAGTTGTAATTGATGACTCAGCAGGGTCAAGAATGTTGATTGTAATTATGAATATTTTTATTATAAATAAATAAAAAGTGGAGACAACAGCTTGGGAGAGTTGTTAAAAGAGTGTTTACTGGTCAAGTTGGTGGAGGAGACTGGGTGGAGAGCAAATAGACAAGTGGCAACATCCTCAAACACTTCCAATGTTGCAGGTGGCAACCTCCCTACATTTGGGGTCATGATCCCCCAAGAAAGTGGGATCAAAGTAGGTGGCTCAATTAATGACAACTAACCCAAAAATACCTAGGAAATCTTAATAAAAATTCCCATTGAAGAGAGCTGAGGCTGCTCATTCCAAGAGGAGAATCATTTAGGTGAATGTACTTCAGAGGATTTAATTGGGAAGGGAATTTGTGGAAGGTGTTTGAGGGGTAAAACTTCGGAAGTGATCTAGTACAGCTTTTCAGCTGAAGGATCTGGCTGCTGAGTGTAGAGTTAGTACTGAGTCATTGGACTAGTATCTTGTTGTTTGCTCCACCAGTTCTCAGCCAGGGAGATCAGGAACAGGCTTAGGGGTCCTTAGAAGACGCTGTTTGAGCGCTCTCTAGGAGTTGGTAGTGAGGAATTCCCTCCCAACACTGTTTCCATCCAGCTTTAAACAGGTTTTATAGTCTTTTATTTGATGTGTTAAAAGTTTATATATGAGAATGAATGAATAATTAATGATTTACATGTTATGTAGTAAACTGTTAGAGTTTATAATCTTTTAGTTGTTGAATGTTGAATCTGTAATTGGATGAGATAATCCTACCTGTGTTCTTCCCCGTCTGGAACGAACTAGACCGTACTCTAGCACAGGTAGTGTGTTTAAAATAGATGAAGATATGATAGAAATCTGGATTGATTAGAGTTATTTTGTATTTAAGAAAAATGGAGTAATTTATTTATGTATATAGATGTTTTCAGGAAAGGATACTAATCTGTCTAATTAAGTTATTGTTTAAAAACCAGACTATTGTATTAAGAATGCTAGCAAAGAAAGAGGTAAACCATCACCTGCAAGGATAACCCACGACTTTAAAATTATGCTCTATACTGTAACTAATTTAAGAGTAAATTTTAAGTTTCAAAACTGTTTAAAAGTAATTTTCTTACCTAGAAGCAAGGGTAAGGTAGCCACCAAGAAACAGTAGCACCGCCACCAGCGAGACAAGGAGCCAATCTTTCATTTCTCCTATGACAAAGATGGTGCAAACACATGCACAAACCACTGTTAGCAACAACAACAAGAAAGTGGGGCAATGTCCAAGTAAGAAGAGGACGGTGAAGCTCGAACTGTCACCAAAAATGTGAAGCATGAGAACCACACTCTCAAAAACCCTATGACAAAAACCAAACTGTAACAGAAGCTAGTAACCCCTTTAAACGATCCCAACAAGTAGGCCGTGGAGGAACGAACCAAAATAGTAATTCTTGCACATTGATCTAGGAACTAAGAATCAATCTCATAAAATAATAATCAACAAATACTCATGAAATGGTGTTAATCGGAACCAGAATTGGTTTCCTCTTTGTATATTTAATAAACAATGAATGGTTACAATACCAATGTCAAGCAATAGCTTAACTCCATGAAGAATTTGAATACCTAAGGAGACAATTCGAATTCAGTGAGTGATTCGAGCTTAACTGACTCTCAACCATTGGTTCACACTCAGTTAACCACTTGACCAAAACCCTAATTGACTCACCAAACCCTAACTGAAGTCAGAGTGCAATAAATGACTGAATCTCAACTGAAGGAGATCAAACACATGTCATAGCAAGCCAACCATCAAGTGCTAGTGCTCCATGACTTCAATGAACCCCGATGAGGTTAACTGAAGATGAACTAACCATCAGAAGTTGGTGGAGGTGCCATGTTGACTCCAGATCATTAAATAATAATAAATAATCATTAAATAATATATTTAATGAAAGGAGGTGCCTTAACTGATTGGTTGGACTGATTGTAACCACTAGTTAGCAATTAGGTGCATTAATATCACTCAGATCACCCCCAGCGTGCTCCAGTTAGCCTCGTTGACTGTAGGAGAAGGCTAAGTTAGCCTCCTTGATTGTAGGTAGGCGTGGGTGTGACTGGATGATGGTAATTAATGCTCCACCGATGTCAATTAATGTCAATTATACTTAGGATAGTGGTTTAACTAGGCCAATTTGACCAAAAAGAGTGTGTATGATGGTAAATGTCTCCAACAAAAAAACTATTCATAGGCTAGGCTGTAAGCTTAAATCCATGGCCCTCAACAAATTATTGCCAGGTTAAACTCATAGTGTAAGCAAGGGTTCGAGCACGAAGAAGACAACTGAACATTGTAAGCCAGGACGGGAGCTCGTTAAGTTCACAGTAGGGTAAGCATGGCGGCCATGGACACAACTGCAGAGCAACCCGAAGGCCCGAAATCGACGAAGGAGAATGACAAAGCATAGGGTTACATAAACCCTTATACCTCCAACACTTCGCCGAGAAGAAAACACGTGGGCTCATAAATTATTCAACCATGCAGTGGGTCGATCATATAGTTTCCTACATACCAATGATTCACAATAATTTAAAACATAATTGTATGCACAATCATATAAACACTTTAATCATTCAAAGTTTCTACATGATGATGGATGCCAACCTATGGTTGCATGGCATAAACCATGAACCCTCGAATCATTGCCAAGCTTATATTATAGTCATCGTATAGTTTAGGATGAGGGCGATTTCAATGTCTTTTATATACACAACCTTACACATAATCCCATCGATGGAGTGGTATAACGCCACATCCCTTTTCTATTGCAAGTTATAATATGAACTCTATAATCAAATGTTTATTCATATTAAGCCTTTTGTTGATCATGAAATGAATGCAACCTCATAACCTATATTCTTGCCAAAGTACTTTATGCATGGAAGCTAACCATTTATCCATTTATTCATAGCATCAATATTATAGTTACAAATATTGATAAGCCTTGTGCTATCATAACTAAGTTTATGAAGAAAATCTTATGATACTTCAAGGGAGATACAAATTAAAAGGCTATTTCATCACCTAGCCAAACTATGATGTTTAATAAAATATTCCTAATAGACTTGCATAGCTAATCTTGTTGCCACCAACATTTAAAGTGTGACTTGATAATTCTATAGAATATAGTTTAAATATGATCATGAACTTTATAAATTTTATTTGTATATAACCAGAATTACTAGTAAACATGGATGTATTATAAACAAGATAGTTTATGTGTGTATTGGTGAGTATCATAGAAGAATATATAGTTTCAGTGGGTGGCAATTACTAGGATGTTGACTATGAATTCTTTACATAGCTCAGATCAACAAAATTACTAGCTATTGGTTATTTACTCAACCATGATAAGTACTTTTTGCTTCACCATGTTTTTTATTAGAAACATAATCTTTTAGAACTATCTATTACTTGTATGAGGTAATAAATTAATCTATATTGAAGAATTGACCTAAGTTAACTGTTGTGGTTAACTAAAGAAAAGTATTATAAAAATAAAATAAGAAACTAAAGTGGAACAATTCCACTAGATTCTAAGTCCTTAGGACTTTATGTTCATTGTAATGTTTAGAACCTTAGGCAGTAATCTTCATTACAGAAGATGAATACCAAGAAATTAGTTATACTATTATTATAAATTGATAATGTACATTTGTTATAGCTCAAAATGACACATCTCTGCCTGTGACGGCTTTCCCATGATTTCGTCGCATGTCGACACTTCCATGATGGCACTTCATGAAAGTCACTGAATGTCACTGAAAAAACACCTGTATTGGAGGACCCATATATTGAATTCTATAACTCCTTTTTACCTCATCTTTGCACTGTTGGAAATATATTTCCGTTAGCTAAAAATTTCTAGAAGACACCAAAGTCTGAAAATGCCCAGAAATACCCTAAAAAATAGTTTTTTGTCTGTACGCGACTTTCCCTTACGAAAACCTGCGTACGTACGCGACTTGCTCTGTATAATACCCGCGTACGTACACGAGTTTCTATATATACACAAATTTATGTATTGTAAACCCACGTGTATTTCTCTTGTACATGACTGTTGTTTCTGCAACCCACATACGCCTCTTAAAAATGTCAAAAAACACGTCTTTTGAATTTCGGGTAGTTTGGGTAGTTATGCAACTGACTCCTTCAGTTGTAACTACTTTGTCTTCACCCATAACTCTTCCTTAACCATATAAATAGAGGTAGGGAGGTCTATAAGGGGGGACTTGAATCTTTGCATTGTTATGTTGGAGGATTTGGAGCTCTCTTTGCCCACACCTTTTCCCTAGAAGCATTCTCGTTATGTTGCAGAGCTTGGAGGCTAAGTTCCTTGGAGAAGAAAAATAGCAGAACCAAATCAAGGTTTCATGAGGTTCCGAACTTGAAGAGAAGGTATACTTGTACTTGTTTTCAAGATTAATAAAGATGTGATGTCCTTCTTCTTCCCAAATCATTGTTAAATGTGTGATTGAATTTCTATTTATGATCATATGATGATGTTAATAAGATCATTGTTTCATGTTTATTTGATTATCATTTGTTTATATGTGGTCATATTGGTTTGAGGAAGGTATAATTCATTTTGCAAGTCTCTTGGAGCAAGAGGAGCAAGAAGAGGATTGAAGGGCTGCTTGGATCAACCTTCATTTGGCTAAGGTATGCACCATTACAATCTCTAAAACTTGCTTATATATGCTTGCTAAACATTGTGCATCTCTCTTTCAACCCCAGTATGTTGATGGCCTCTTAAACCCTAGCCATAGGATACTTTCCTTTACAACAACATTACTGTTAGAACAATCATTCTAGCATTATAGGTTATGCACTCTAGGTGAAAATAACTTACGACAAAGATCACAAGTTGTGAACCAGGGAAAGTAATTTACTATTGCTATTTACATTTAAGAAAGAAAACTCTTCTACATGTATATCGTTGACAAAAATAATTGAAGGAAACAAAACTACTTGTTTCACCTCATAGAAGTAGATTGATATGTAACAGCTTATTTACCAAGCTTTTTATTTTGCGAATAGAAATATAGCTGGATGATTTATGGAATTAAAGGTGTTACTCGATCATTCATACCTGTAAAACTTGTAAGGACAAGTAAGCTTTCTGCGTTAGCTTAAACGCTAAGTAAGCCCCAGAATCCAAGACAGTTCCACCTACTTGTCGCAAATTAAAACTCATTAGCAAACTAAAAGTTAATTTATTGCAAAAAATAAACCTAACCTTGTATAAAAAATTAGAATGCTAAGTTACTTAATTAAGATTATGTATTAAATAATATGGTAACTAATTCTTTTATAGATAGCTGTTAGTTGTTAACAAACGACATTCTCAGCATTTAATGTATTTTCAAAATTTTTAATTTTTATGAAAATTTGGGGTTTTCACAACCAGGACCCCCAGGACCTCCAGGAGGAGAACCGCTTGGCCCCCAGGGGGAGGACCTCCATAAGGTGGTCCTCCGGCACCTCCAGTAGTATGAATAGGTATTTCTCCCATCACTGGCATGTAAGACAAGTTGGGTTTCCCCCATGGTGTTAATGCATTCTGAGGGTATGGAATTCCAATGTAGGACATTCCTATAGGGGTAAGTTGATAATTCATGTTCCCTACATGCATTTGATTCACTTGTAAACCATAACCCCATGAGGGTTGATTAACTATAGGTTGTGCCACTATGGGTTGACCTAAAATTGAAGGAGGGTTCACCATATTTGTGTTGGTCAGAGGAACATATACTGTGGATTGTCCTACATTATAGGTTTCCCTATTATTAGTAACAATTCCACTAGTGGGTAATGTAGGTCGCACCGGGGGTTTCCCCCCAACATCAGAAGGTACAGAAACTACTGGAACTGAAGGTTTCCCCCTAGCCATAGAAAGTGTGGGATGACTAGAGACATACCTAGAATTCAAAACTGTAGGGGCAAAATTGGAGGTTTGGCCTGGATTGTGAGAAGTCTCAACATATGTTGGATGGCCATTAGTGGAAGCTCTAATTTCAGCCATAGGAGAAGGATCTGTGTTACAGGGTAATCTAACTGATATAGATTCATTATGAGGTGCAGGTGCAGCCAAAACTCTGTCTAGATTTTGCATTATGTCTTGAAAATCTCGTGCACGGTGAATAGATGCTTGGATTTGTCTATATTCTTCTTCACCTGGATAATTTTGTTTAGGAGAGGTTCTATTAACCTCGAAAGAGGAAATGGCCGAGGCCATGGAATTTCTCCAGAATAGAGCATTCGGGCCATACTCAAGTGCATTAGGATTATCGGTACAACCTTCCATATGCGTATGAAAGGAAGTATCAGCCATAGGAAGCTGTTGAGCCAAGGGATTAATATAATAAGTGAATTGGTCTCCACTTTCTACAACTATATTTTCTTCCTCATGGGAACTAGTTGTAGCTCGTTGGTCAATGGCTTCCATTGGGATTTCTCCTGTAACAAGAGGAAAATCAAGTGGTAAGCCCTGATTCCTTCTGGATCGTCTCAACTGAAACTCAGCCAAATTGTATCAGTCACTAATCAAACCTAGAGTTTCAAAACTAAGAAAAAACATAAAAAACTTTCTCCTACTCAAGCTACAGGACAAAAAGAAAACTTAAATGATAGGACAAGTTCAAATAGTCAGCCTCTCACCAGGATTGTCAAGAAGGTGCAGCTCGTGATATACCACAAGGGTACGTGCATAGTAATCTCCCTGAATGTTGTTTTCGGTGTATTTCTCCAAACAAGATTGCCAAAGGGTTTTTCTCATATGGACAAGGTATCCTAGTGGGGTCTCCCGACGGGGGCTTCACTTGTTCACCAATAACCTATCACGTTAGTTCATATTGTGGGTTTTAAAATTATAAAAAATTGAACCAATATATTGCAGGTATTGGGGGCATGAGGGGCTTAAGGTGGGGGTGGATAGCGTGGTTTATAAGGATTGAGGTATAAAAAGGGGTGGGGAGGAGGTTTTAAGTACTGGGAGGGGGTTTCAACAAAAAGAGTTTGGGTCAATATCTCTTGAAATTAAGGGTATTCTTTAATATCCCATGATTGAATGTGCTATGTGAGAGGTTCACTAAGTGAAGTCCCCATGGGTGTCCCGATATACTCAAGATACGTGGGAGCTCAAATCAGTAGTAGTGTTGTCTAATTCACAACCGTTCACAAGGGACCTTCTGATATACAATCGAGTACGTGAAGTACCTTTCTATATACCTCAAGGGTGCGTGAAAGGACATTCGATATACTGACTGTATGTGGAAGAACCACACAAGTCCTGGGTTGTAGTGCAGACAAAGTAACGACAGCTCCTACATTTTACGATGCCTGAGCACGTCTCTAACCTATCACTCAAATTTCTATACAATTTTAGACCTATAACTACCATTAATTTTAAAGTGAATGGTTAGGTGAATGCATGGAATTTTGACGAAAATGCAAATCCATGCAAATATGAAATGCAAGTTCATTCACTTTAGCATTCAGAGTATGCGTAATTACAGGAAGGAGAGAGTATTTTTCTTTTCAATTTTTCTTTGAAACAAAAAATTTCCCAAACAACTATACTAAACAATTCTTTTTTGAGAATACAAGCAAAAAACACTTCTTCAAATCAAATATTTTCAAAGCAAGCAGATAGGATAAGATCTATTTTCTAAGAAGAAACACAAAATGCAGTCAAAGGCATATTTGATATTTTTTCCATTTTTCTATTAAACTGAAAAGATCTAATTTAAAAGTACTAATATTTTTGTTTTGATGAGATGACATTATGAAATAAAGGGAAGAAAAATTGAGATCCAAATTCTTATGAGGCTAATCAGAGGTCCAATAATTCATCCTCAAACAGCAATACAAATGAATCTCAACCAAAAAAAATTCTTTTTTCAGAGCAAAAAGAAGTCCTTAACAAACTTAATGAAAAAATATATAGAAGAAAACCAATCAAACAAGTTGTTCTTTTCAGTATTATCCAATAGCAATTGGATATCTAACTGAGCTAAATCTTCCAAGCAATCCTTTGAAAATAACCAAAATTACAAGGAGTAACAATGATGAACCTAACCTAGCCTTTTGATTCTAACAAACAAGCATTTACAGCATAAAAAATTTCAGATTTGAAACACTTAGGTATTTGCAAACAAGTCTAGACAATGCCAACTAAAGACAAGAAATTCAAAAACCAAAGAATTTATTTAAAAATTTTGAAAAAGTAGAGATCTGGAAAAAACCTACCCGGCACCGGTTCCAGGGGGTTGTTGACAGAGCGATTCTGATGAGGCGCTGCTTCTTGCTAACTGCTCACATGCGATGGCATTGTTTCTTGATATCTACACACTGGAAGTGGCACCTCTTATTTCCCACTACACATATGCGGTTCCCTATAGATGTCCAAAACACAATAAAGGCGAAAAAACAAAGTTAAATCTTGGAAAAATCGCATAAAAATGATGAATTAACAGTAATAAAAAGCATAGAAAGTTAGGATGGCCTATATCTGAAGAGATATGATGATATCAAGCCAAAACCTAACTAGGTCAGATGGTAGATCTAACTGAAATGACAAAATGTTGGAGCTTGGATTCAGACAAGTGTTCAAACACTAAGGAAGATTAGATCTGCTAAAGCTCTTCCCCAGCGGAGTCGCCAGATTTGTTGTTAGCAATTTCACACCTTCTGCAGATAGAAGTTGTTCCTCTTTTCTGAATGGTTTAGATCCTACTGGAGGAGCTAGTTAGTGAGTTGATTAGTCAAGTTAACTGACTAATTGGAGTTAGGTCGGCCTCCAAAGGTCGTGTCAGTTGACCGAACCAACAAGTAGTTACTCATAACCATTTTGTAAATCATATATATTAGGATATTGAGCCAGTTGAGAACTCAGTTCAGTTCTTTTATATATGTATGGACCCTCATGTGATTCTATAATATAAATATGTTATTCCCTTACCTTTTCTTATCTCTTGTTTCTATGTGTTTCTATGATTCTTTATGTGTATTATTGGTAACCTTATGTGATATGTGAGATTAAACATTGGTTCTGTTGCCGGTAGTACATATACGGATGACATGACCATGCATAGATGATATCAAAGTAAGAGATCAAGAATTGGTGGGAGTGTAAAATTCCAAATTACTTACAAAAATATGTGAGAAGAAATAGATTAATCATTGCGCAAGAGAAGGAGCAATTCTTCACCGAAACACATGAGAATTTTGTAGAGTCGGTGCCTCAGCTATTGAAAAAACTTCTGGATGAAAAATCCAAAAGCAACTAAATACCAAGAGTTACCAAAGAAACTGATTCGAGGTGGACGAACAAACTTGTGAGACTAGCTTGAAAAGATCACAGATGAATTCTGCGAAGAACAAGACGTGGAGGAAAGTGTCTCAGTTGAAAGTATTGAGAGAAGATTTTATACAGACCTCACTAAGCAATTTCTTTTCTCCCTTCTGACCCTTTTGCTCAAATTCCTAATTGAGAAGGGAGTGGGCCATATCATAGAGCCTCGTCCATCACTTCATGAACCGCCACCAAATACTAACTGGGAGGAGAAATAGAAGAAGTGGAAAAAATTAATTGCCGAAAGGGAGTGGGAGTACTTCCTAAGAAAATAAACAGAACTATTCGAGCTTTCTAAAGCATCATGTAGGGTATGGGGGGGTAGTTGGTCATGTGTCAAGGTAGAGTAAAAAGGATTCTAGTCGACTAAAGAAAATATCATTCACCAGCAATGAAAATTCAACCTAAGAAGGAAATCAAATGAACAATGACACACAAAGGTACGTTGGACTTGCAGAAGTTAGAAAGAGAGAAGAGGAAAAAAATAAGGGAAGAAAGAAGATAGCAATCCAGAGCGTTGCAAAGAGTAATGGTTGCTGGGATGACAGAACAAGGAAGAAATCTGCTAGAGTCAGGTCATGACCGATAAGAAGAAGGCATGCTTGAGAAACCATCACCCATGGAAGAAGAATTGTGGATAGAGCAGTGAGAATCTCTCCAATAAGAAATTCCCCAAGAGATAAAACCTTTGTCTCTAACAAATCCGAGTACCTGAATACAGGCCATTGTCAAAGAGGACCTACGACTAAGAGCTAGTTAGTTTGGTATATGGAGCCGACTAGATGAAGAAGTAAATGATGATAATCATTTAATGATCCATTGACTAGAGGAAGGAAATTGGGTAACACTTCAAGCATACCCTTCCAACTGAAGTATCCACTTGCTCTACCTGACACATGAAGGAGAACCCCCCCTGCCAAACACAACTTTACAAGAAACAGATCAGTCGGACTTGTAAGTGCACCAGTGTAGCTAGACATCAACAGAAGAAGTTGATCTGAACCGACTACTGGTGGGAGAAGAAACAACAAAAAAACAACCGATGGGAATGAAAGTTCCGTCAACAACAGCTGTGAACAAAGAGATACGCAGAATATACCACTACCCCCACCACCACCGCCTCCTAGAGGAGACGTCGACATTGACATGGGTCATGGATCAGCACATATCCCCCTCTATGAGGGTGACGGAGACCCCATATGACATTGGTTCATTTGTGAGTCAATATGGGAGGCCAATCAAGTTATGACCGAAGATCGACAGATGGCACAGTTCGCAGGTGCTTTACGAAAAAGAGCACTAACTTGGTATATGAATTATATCAAGAGAACTCTCCGAGAATCCAAAGCAGACATTAAGGAACAATTCTGATCTTTCTTTAAAACACCAGATGCAAAGCATTTGGCAGCCAAAAAGCTAAAAACGACATCGCAGAAACTAGCAGAGTCTGTCTGGGACTATGATAAGAGATGGAAGGACTTCCTGAGCCAACTAGACTATGTAATTGATGAACAATTATTAATTCAGTGGTTTCTTGCAGGTCTGTCATAGAAAATACGATGACACATAAGCTTGGAAACATTTAAAACATATTAAGACACACTTACCAAATCTCTACAGGTAGGAATGGATGAGGATTTTCCAGCATATCCCATCGATAATAGGCTAGAAGAATAGCTAGAAATCATGCAGAAATGTTTGAAAGAGCTGAAACTCAAAATTCAGGATACCTGGTGCACAAAATGCTCCACGACTGGACACACTACAGATAATTGTTGAGAAGACATAAGTTGACAAGACGTTCATTTTGTTCAAACGAAATGCTTCTGTGACATTTGTCAAGAACATGGAGAGAATACAACGAAATATTACCCATATAACATGAAGAATGGAAAAGCATCTTGGTGCACAATCTGTGAGGTAAAAAGTCATGCAACGGTTGACTGCCACCTAAACCTGAAGAATCGACAAAACTATCAAGCAGTCTACCAAATGAATGCGGTCGCACAGAATAATGATAGCATTCAAAGGAGAAACGATCAAAATGAATCGAATAATCAAATATATGAAGGTCGTCGATACGAGCACCGATTTGACAATCATCGTGAGGGATTTGGACGTCAATGAAAATTTTCTGTAAATCGTGACAGTTGACCACAATGACCCATCCAATGCTTTACATGTTATAAATAAGGAATCTACTACACGGACTACCCATACAAGGATAGAACAGATTAAAATTTTTGTACTAGCTGTGGTGTGGGCGATCACTCACTAGAGGATTGTCCCACCATGCTTGACAATATTAATAAAAATAAAAACGTTAATGTCTTTTTGTGTGTTCAGAAACATGATGTAATACATACAAATAACTTTCATATAGTAACTCAACTAGGGATGAAAATCGAAAACGATAACCCATGTATAATCAAAATTAAAGAAAAAAATGATTACCCTAATCCATCAAAACAAAAACAATTATACAATGATGCTTCAGACATGTTTCATGATTTTTCTAGACAAGAAACAGTCGATGATAGACAACAAAACACACTCAAAGAACTATTCAGTCTAGTACAGAATGATAAATCAGTGTCTCAATTTATTGACTTATTATATAACCTAAAGCACAAAAATAATACAGAAAAATAGACTAAAAATATATGTAGTTTGAATAAAAAAGACAAGAGTGATGCTGACCCACTTATTGATCTTGAAATTGAAGGATATCATGTTCGACAAGTCATTCTTGACTTTGGTTCACAAGTAAATATTATGACATGAGATACATGGGAACAATTGGGTAGACCTCAACTAAATAAATCAAGCATATAACTCAAATTAGCTGACTAAGGACTAATCGAACCCATCGGGGTTTGAAGAAATGTCGATACAACAATAAAAGGCACATCAACTAAGACCGACTTCAAAATTATCGACCCTAAGGAAGGATCTAACTCTTTCCCAACCTTGGTAGGTTGACCATGGGGAAGAAAAATGAAAGCATCAATATCTTTAGACAAGGAAATAATAAAATTGAAAGGGAACAGACAGAAATCTATCATCCCCATTCATCCTTCCCAAGGAGAACCATGGACTGAACCTATTGATGAAGAAGTTGACATTCGACAACTATACCAAATACACAACAATGAATACTATACTAAACCCAATAAGCATGGTGAAATTCATCTAGGGAACTAGGACTTGGTTGGATATAACTCAGATGCATAATTATATGATTGGGAGATTGAAAATTATGAAACGCAAGCATGAGGTTGCTGGACCATTCAAGCTATCCAGAAGAAACCAACCCGATGATGATTCTCTATATCCACTATCCAAAAAATATATGAGAAAATAATAAAGGAATACCCCTCATTAGAACCAATAAAATAGATGATAAAAAGAGTCTTCGGTATAAGGAAAGAGAATCACCAGTTCTCCATGTAGAACAGGTCTCTAAAAACCCAGGTGGACATGGCCTACTTCAAAGCCTAGTTGAAACATTTATAGGACAAGTTTCTCGATGGTGGGACACCCACCAATCGAGAATGCAAACATGGAAAACAGCTTCGACTTTCTTCGTAGAAATATTCAGAGGAAGGAAACTAACAAAACATGCACAAATACCTATCTTCATCGAAGGACAAGATCCATAAAAACATATACGAATATGTGAAACAGAGTGGGGAAGACTTGGTTACAAAGACGAATGTATATGGCCACACCTATTTCCCTCAACATTAGGTGACCTACCTAACAAGTGGTATAAAATGGAAGAGGCACGAGGCAAAAAATTCTTATGGAATGAACTTAGAGAGAATTTCATTAAGGAATTTAGTTTTATATTGGAAGAGAAAAAACTAGTTGAAGCTACAAAACACATAAAAACATTTATACAACTAACTAGTAACGAATCAACACAAAATAAAAGCAACCAAATATAGCATGCTATAACATTTGGTCTGACAAAATACCACAATCAACAAGACTCTAATTAGAAAATGAATGCACATATGGAAGGAGTTTTCAATGGAAGATCGCTCACCCGGAAACAATTAGACCAGTTAAAACAACATTAAAAATTGAGTTGATAAACAAAAAATGACACCGATTGAATGATAGCAGTAGAATTTCCAGCAACATTTTCACAGTTCAAAGAAGGAAGTCAGCAGATTAATAAAAGTAAAGCACCATAATGGTTGGATGCAAAAGTAAAAACTATAGAAATTGACATTTCTAATGATAATAGACCTAAAATGGAAAACATTGTCAATTATTGGAGTGAAGAACAAACCACAGAGATCGTCGACTTATTAAAATAATTTCAAGATGTATTTGCACAATACTACAAAGAATTAAAAGGATTGGTAGCAGAAATGGGTGAGATGAAGATGGACATCAAACCTGATGCCCGACCTGTCAAGAAAAGACCTTATAAGTTGGCTCAGAAATATAAAGAAATAGTAAAAAAGGAGATCAAAAATATGCTAACAGCGGAAATAATTTGACCCATCGACCATTCGGAATGGGAAAGCCTGATGGTCATCAAACCAAAAAAGAACGACCCGACAAAACTACGAATCTGTGTCGATTTTCATGAACTAAACAAGGTTACCCTAACAGATCCATTCCCAAATCCATACGCTGATGAAATCCTAAATGAAGTCACATGGCATGAACACTATTCATTTATAGATGGATTCTCAGGATATAATTAGGTACCAATAGCCAAAGAAGATAAAAAAAGACAACCTTCATATGTGAATTTGGTTCATTTTCCTACAGAGTCATGCCATTTGATCTTAAAAATGCACATGCAGTATTCTCAAGAATAGTTGTAAAAACATTTCAAGAATGCATCTACAAAATAATGGCAGTATACTTCGACGACTAGACGATATATTGTATGCTGAAAGACCACTGTAAATGGTTAAGAATTATTCTAGAACACTGTCAACATATCCAGTTATCTCTCAATATAAAGAAATGTATATTCTTAACCCCTATAGGAATCCTACTAGGACATATTGTATGCAAAGAAGGTATCAAATTCAACTCTATAAAGATAAAAATGATCGTCGACTTAAAACCACTAGTAAACCCAAAACAGGTCAGAGTACTGTTAGGAAATACAGGGTACTATAGAAAATTCATTCAACACTACTCTGATATGACATATCCTCTGGAAGAAATGTTAAGGGAATATCAACAGTTTAACTGGGAAAAAGAATGTGACATGTCCTTCGACACATTAAAAATAAAATTATTCAAAGCACCCATTCTTCGATTCCTGAACTGGTCGATCAAATTTCATGTGCACATTCATGCCTCAGGCTTAGGAATAGGAGCAATCTTGACACAAGCTGGTGAAGATGGCATGGACTGTTAGAAAATAGGACTGCAGAGCAATGACAGATATACAGTTAAATCATAAACAAGATACAAAACACATTGAAACATTACATAGAGACACATATATAACATGGTTCACCCAAACGATGGGTTGTGTCCACAAAGAAATTGCGAGTCCTTTTATTACAGTCTATAAAGGTGAAGGGATACAAGCTGCAGCAAAACCGTTGCACTTCCTCTTCACGCCCTCATAGTCTCTCTTCCAATACAATACAATACAATACCATACTCAGTCGTTTTGCAATGCTTTCTTTTATAGGGGAAATACAATGGAAAAATTATAGGGTTAACGCAATACCATGGGTCCGCAAAACTGTTGGCCAACACATATCCCAAAACAAATTCTTAGGGGCTCCGCCCCCAAACCCCATTTTTCAAGGCGCTTCCTTGAACCCCAAGGCAGGGGGAATGAGTGTACAATACACCTGGGGTACAAACACAACTGAATAATATCTCTAGATCTGGAATATTAGGCTCCACAACCAACAATCTCCCACTTGGAGACTGATCACAGCAACTCCACCGCTACTGCACTTGCTAGACTATGCTTTGGACCTTGGACTTAGAAAATTTCTTATTTTAACCTTCATTCTTGAAGGCCAATAGAAACCGATCAGGAACTCAGTTTCTCTTTGGTTACTCCCTTTGTCAACATGTCTGCAGGATTCTGGCTAGTATGTATCTTTTCCAGTTTTAAGAGTTCTTCATCTAAAACAGATCTTATGAAGTGGTACTTGAGTTGTATATGTTTAGTCCTCGAATGAAATACTGAGTTCATTTCAAGATGAATGGCACTCTGGCTATCACTATACAGCTTACTATTCTCCTACTTCTTAACCAATTCTTCCATGAACCTCTGCAACCAAATCATCTCCTTACTAGCCTCTGTAGCAGCAACATACTCTGCTTCCATTGTTGAAAGTGTAACAACCTATTGCGGTTTTGAAATCCAACTTATTGTTGTTCCACCCATTGTAAACACATACCTTATGGTGCCCCTCCTACTGTCTTTATCACCAGCTATATGTGAATCAACATATCCCTGTAGAACAGTGTCTGGACCTCCAAAACATAATGCATGAGAAGTGGTACCTCTCAAATACATGAGAATCCACTGTACTTCTTTCCAATTCTCTTTACTTGGATTATTCGTATACCTCCTCACAACTCCCACTGCATGTGCAATATCTGGTCTTCTGCACACCATGGCATACATCAAGCTTCCAATCGCTGATGAATAGGGAATCTTGTACATGTAATCTATCTCTTCCTGTGTCTCTAGAAACATATCCTTGCTTAGTTTGAAATGGATGGCCAAAGGTGTACTGATTGATTTTGCATTCTACATTCTAAACCTCTGCAACACCTTTTCTATGTACTCACCTTGAAACAACGTCAATTTGCGATTTTTCCTGTCTCTTGTTATTCTCATACCAAGGATTTGCTTTTCAGCACCCAAATCCTTCATCGCAAATGATTTATCTAGTTTTCTTTTGAGCACATTTATATCCTGCATGTTAGACCCTGCAACAAGCATGCCATCCAAATACAATAACAAGATCATATATCTTCCATTATCTAGCCTCTTGAAATAAACACAGTGGTCAGAATCACATCTATCATAACGTGATCATAACCTTGTTCTGTCATAAACTTATCAAATTTTAAATACCACTACCTTTGAGCTTGCTTCAGGCCATACAAGCTCTTCTTCAACCTACAAACCAAATTCTCCTTCCCTTTGACCTCATACCCCTGTGGCTGCTGCATATAAATCTCTTCCTCCAAATCCCCATGGAGAAAGGTTGTTTTTACATCTAACTGTTCAAGATGCAAATCTTCTACCACCACTAGACTTAAAATAGTCTAATTGAAGTCATTTTAACAACAAAAGAAAATATTTCATCAAATTCTATACCTTTCTTTTGTGCAAACCCCTTTACAACAAGTCTAGCCTTGTACAGCTTCTTGCTTCCATCTTCTTCCTTCAACTTGTAAACCCATTTATTCTGCAATGCCCTTTTTCTGTAGGAAACTTAACCAGATCCCAAGTCTGGCTTCTTATCAATGAGTCCATCTCCTCATCCATGCCTTGCTCCCACTTCTTTCTAGTTTCTACCTGCATTGCTTCTTCATAACATTCTGGTTCACCAGAATTAGTCATCAATAAATAATAGAGTGAAGGAGAGAATCGTTCAAGGGTTCTACTTAACATGGTATACTTTCTTATATTTGTAGGAGTTTCAGGTACCTGCTGTTGCTCTTGATTTTATGGTGCCTTTGGAACTTCATTTTCTTTGATTTCATCAAGCACTGTGTACTCTGTGTTTTCATTTTCTTCTTTCTTTCCCTATAACTAATATTTGTACATGACCTTTTCATTGAATACTACATCTATACTCCTAATGATTTTGTGATTTTTAAGATCCCATACGCGATAACCAAAATCATCAACCATGTATCCAATAAAGGTACATTTCTTCGATTTATCCTCAAGCTTTGTTCTATCATCTTTATCAATATGGACAAATGATTCACAACCAAAAGTTCTCAGAAATGAGTATTTTACCTATTTACATGTCCATGCCTCCTCTGGAATGCAACCATCCAAAGCACTTGAAGGCCCTCTATTTATTAAATAAACAACAGTGTTTACAGCATCAACCCAAAATTGTAAGGTAAACCCTGCATGCAATCTCATACACCTTGCATGCTCCATGATTGTTCTGTTCATCCTTTTTGACACGCCATTTTCTTGTGGTGTTTCAGGGATTGTCTTGTTGTTAGGATATTTAGACACTTAGTAATTAGTTAAGATCAACTTGTGTAATATATCTGTTAGGGAAAAGTGTGTTTCTTTAGTATGCATTAGTATGTATTTGTAAATATTCTAATCCGAAGGTCACGATATATTATAGACATAGAGTGATCCAACGGTTCAACTTCTCTTAGATCATACCTACCATTGATCCATGGCTTAACACCCGATTGGTCCATCATCTCTATTTAAAGAGCATGGAGGGTCCTTGTCTAGTTGATCGATTATGAGAAGCTCATGTAACTTTCTTTCTTTTGCATAATAAATTACTCCAAGTAGCTATTTGGCTGGGGTCGTGGACTGTTTTCCTCTCGAGGGTTTTAACCACATGACAAACATCGATGTGTTGATCTATGATATATTTATGTGAAGTGATTGCTCAAGGTGTTTATTCTTTTGGGAGTACCCTGTGTACCCGAACATGGTATCAGAGCATTTATGAAGAGCCGCTTTCAGTTTTTATCAAGACCTAGAACCGGTGTTGCCGAAACTTTAAAAGGGTTTCTGGTTCTAGAATTTTTGTGCATTTATGGCCTATGGGAGCTATTCCATTGCATTTGGAGCACCGTTTCCATTGGGAAATATTTTTTGTTTCATCGAAAAATGTTTTCGTTTGTTCCGGAAACACCCATTTCGGCAAATCTGAAGGTATAATGTTACAGTGACGGATTTGTTTTTTTTTTAATCTCTCATATTTTATCAATTTTATTATTAGATATTTACTATTTTAGTCTCATACTGTTGCTTTCCCTGGCTGCGTATGTTCTTTTCCATGCACCTTGCGCGATCGCGGTGACTAAAAAACAGAAAGGGAATTTTTTTTTTGTCTTTTGGGCTACGTATGCTCTTTTCCGTGCACCTTGTGCAATCACGGCAAATCAGAAACAATAAGAAAACTTGGAAACGTAGAATTTTCAAGTAAGCTAACCAATAACTAACCCCATTGTGTGGAAAATTATTTTTTGTTTTTGTTTTTCATTATTTTTGTGATTTGCAGGAAAGAAAGGCAAGCACGGAGAACGAGAGAGGAGTAAAAAAAAACCGTTCTTCTTTCCATTTTTTTACGTACCTTTTAAACTTAGCTCACTTGGTCCAAAGTTGCTTTATTCCTTAATAGGTCTTGAGTTCAAGTCTTATTAAGCTACTTTTTAGTGCATGCAATTTCTATTTTCAAGTTACTTTATTGTAAAAGTGCATCTCACTTAAATAAAATAAAATAAAAAAGTGAGTCACTTAAGTCTTTTAATTTATTGCCACACTATTTAAAGTAACATTATTGTAAAAGTGAACATCTTTTATTCTATAAAAGTGATTCACTTCAAAGCAACTTTATTGTAAAGTGATTGTCAAAGGTTGATCTTGGGAAGATCGTTTTTTTTTTTAGTTGGTCAAGTTAATATCTACCATGTCACTATTGGGGACATCTTCAACATTTTCTTTGATCAAGCATAACTTCATCATCCATAATCAGTTTTCAGTGCCGTTTTTTTTAAAACCGCATATTTTTTCGAGATCCTTGCATCCAGATAGTTAGTTTATATTATTTCGGTCATTATTTTATAGTATGGCCACCCCTTGTGATATT
Source organism: Pseudotsuga menziesii (assembly GCA_001517045.1). NCBI lineage: Eukaryota > Viridiplantae > Streptophyta > Pinopsida > Pinales > Pinaceae > Pseudotsuga > Pseudotsuga menziesii. The sequence continues at coordinate 315,619 of LPNX010044565.1, forward strand.
ATAATCACAAGTTCTAACTATTTCTCATGGAAATCTCGTATGGAGGATGTTCTGCGAAGTAGGGGACTTTTCAGGTTAACCTCAGGGAAAGAAACAGAACCCACTGATGATAATAAGAAAATTAAATGGACAAATAGATGTGATAAAGCTCATGGAATGATTTTGATGTCAATCTCTACTGATTTGTGATTCCACATATCTAGAATTGATGAACCTAATATAGTTTGGGAAAAGCTAGAATTTGTGTTTGGTAAACACAATGAAATTCGGGGTCATCAACTTGAGAATGAGTTGATTTCCTTGAATCCAAACAATTTTTTATGCATTCAAGACTATTTATCTAAGTACAAAACACTTAGACTCTTATGTGCAATGCAAGATTAAGAAAGAAGACAAACAATGTATTTATCATATTCTTTGGAAAACTTGGACCTGCATATTCTGTTTTTGTATCTACATTCTACTCCATAAAAGAATCCTTGACTGTAGCTAGCTATCAAGAGCCTAGTCTTGAATCCTTTTGTGATTTCTTAATTAGAGAGCAACATAAGCTCATTCATCTTGGAATAATTAACAATGCAGATACATCTGGGAAAGCCTTATTGTCCCAATAGAAAGAAAAGTACAAGCCTCCCAAGAAACATAATTTTCGCAATAATAAGCCAAACAATAAGGGTCCCAAACCCTCTCAATCAGATCCTTCTTTAAAAAATGACAAAGGATCCAAGCCAAAATGAAAGAAGACTGAGCATCATTGCAATTTTTGTGGGAAAGATAATCATGATGAATCTAAGTGTTTTAAGAAGATGGCAGCCTTGGAAGCAGCAATGAAGAACCACATCAGCCTCGATTTGTCCTCAGAATATACCTCTCATGGAAATGCACTTTGTGCTTCTGGTTACTCTTTAGTGCATCTTCTTCTTCTACTTCAATTAAATGGCTCATTGATTCTGGAGCATCTTATCATATGGCTAAGGATCAAGCCATCTTTTCTACTATGTATGAATGTAACACCAAGCAAATATTTGTTGGTGATTATAGATCTCTACGTGTTTTAGGATCTGGAACAGTTCCAGTAGAAAATGGTCATTTTAGTGATGTACTATGTGTTCCAAAAATTTCCTGCAATTTGTTATCAGTCTATCAAATTACTCATTCGAGTGAAGGTAAAACTGTGACGTTTACACCTCACCAAGTTGTAATCAAGGATTTTAAAAATCCTCAAAATTTCCTTGCTACTGGAACTGTTGATGATATTACCAGGTTGTATAAATTTAACAACTTTGGGTCATCACCTTTTCCTTTAGTTTTTGTTGCTCATAGTGATAACTTGAGAAAACTTTGGCATGAGCGATTTGGTCACTTAAATTATCGCTCATTGCAACAACTATGCAAAGACAATATGGTGACTGGTCTTCTGATGGTATCTTGCAAGGGTGGTTTTTGTTCTAGTTGTGTACTCGAAAAACATCATTGGGACAGTTTTGAAAAACGTGCCTCTTGGCACGCCTCGGTTCCCTTGGATCTTGTGCATAGTGACTTGTGTGGCCCTCTTCCATCTGCATCATTTTCTAGTTTCAAATATTTCTTAACTTTCATTGATGACTACTCCAGACGCACTTGGGTTTACTTCCTAAAACTTAATAGCGAAGTATTTAACATGTTCTTGGCCTACAGGGCCCTTGTTGAAAAACAATCTGGTCATCAAATTATTAAGTTAAGATCTAACAATGGAGGAGAATATGTTAACAACAAGTTCACTACTTTCTGTATTGAACAAGGAATCCAACAAAAACACACTATTCCATATACACCACAACAAAATGGTGTAACTGAACGGAAGAACCGCACTTTAAAAGAAATGTCTAATTGTATGATCCAATCTAAGGGACTAAGTCTTCAATATTGGGCCGAGGCCATAAATTGTGCAAATTACATAGTTAATCGCACACCCACTAAAGTTTTACAAGGTATAACATCAGAAGAAGCATGGAGTAAAATTACACCAGATGTAAGTAACTTTCGTGTGTTTGGTTGTGAAGCATGGGCTCACATTCCGAATGAAAAACAGAAAGCATTGTAGCCTAAAAGTGAAAAGTGCATATTTGTTGGATATTCAGAGGATGTAAAAGGTTATAGAATTCTTCAACCACATTAGAAGAGATGTTAAATTTGATGAAAATCTCTTGGCCTGTGAGCCTAACTTGGCAGGTGTGCCATCTTTGGCCTGTGAGCCTGATTTGGCAATTGTGCCTTCTTCTTCTTCTTCCAACTTCCTTGACAGGTTTCCAACTCTAGTTTCTGATGATGACAGTGAGGATGAAAATACACCTCCTCCTGCTCATGTTCCTCCAATTGCACCAGTACCAATACTTCCTCAATGGGTCCATTCAACATGTGAAGTAGCTGGTGATCTTGCCAATGATCCTAGAGATCAACGATAAACACGTTCTCAGTTTCAGCGAGCCTCTTCTCTTTTGGATCAAGTTCCCAAGAATAATGATCCAGAAACTTTTGCAGAAGCTTCAGGAAATCTAGATTGGGATGCATCTATGTATGAAGAATATCGTTCCTTAATGGCGAATGATACTTGGGATCTTGTTCCTCTTCCAAAAGGAAGAAAACTTGTCAGATGTAAATGGGTCTATAGAACTAAGCATGCATCATATGGAAGTGTTGAAAGACTTAAGGCAAGGTTATTTTCCAAAGGTTTTTCCCAAGTTTAAGGGATTGACTACAATGAAACCTTTACTCCTGTCACAAAAATGAAGTCCATCCGCCTTGTTCTTTCCCTTGCAGCCTTACATAACTAGGAATTCCATCAAATGGATGTCGAGTCAGCCATTTTACATGGTGATTTACAGGAGGAAATTTACATGGAACAACCTCCTGGATATGTTTAGGATAACTCTAGCCTTGTCTGTCTCCTTAAGAAATCCTTATATGGACTTAAGCAAGCTCCTAGAGCTTCGTATGCCAAAATGGATAAAGTTTCTCCTTAACACTGGTTTTTCTAGATGCCATTCTGACCCCAATGTCTATACCAAGAAAGTAGGAAACCATCTCATCATACTTGTTCTTTATGTTGATGATCTTATCCTTACTGGTAGTGACCCTAAACTTATAACCCATGTGAAATCCAGTCTTAAGAAAAATTTTGAAATGTTAGACTTAGGACATTTGCATTATTTTCTTGGTCTCCAAATCTTGCAAACCAAAGAAGGAATCTTTTTTTCCCGGTCTAAGTATGCTTGTTACCTTCTTCGTCGCTTCCACATGGAAGATTGTAAACCAACCCCTTCTCCCTTCTAGTATGGAGTCAAAATTTCTGCCACTTGTACTTCCCTTGAAGTAGATGCCACCTTGTATCATCAACTTGTTTGTAGTCTTTTATAGTTGACTCATTCCCATCCTAACCTTTCCTTTGCCGTTGGTCGTGTTGCCCGTTATGTGCAAACTCCTCATGAAATTCACTGGAAAGCAGCAAAAAGAATACTTCAATATATTTGAGGTATAATTCATTTTGGGATTCATTATAGTATAGGGGGGGAACCTTTGTTCATTGGTTTCACCGATTCAGATTGGGCCGGCAATCCTAATGATCGAAAGTCTACTGCAGGTTATGTTTTTAGTCTGGGATCTGGACCTATCACTTGGGCTTGTAAGAAACAACAAGCTCTTGCTCTTTCTTCATCAGAAGCAGAATATCAAGCCACAGTTAATGCCAGTCAAGAAGCTTTATGGATTTGACAGATCCTTTCAGAGTTTGGATTCGAGCAGCAACAGGCTTATTCCACTTTGGTGTGACAATCAAAGTGCCATCAAGATTTCTGTCAGGTGGAATAACTCCCGAATTCTTATTATTTCTCCATGGAATGCCTTTATTTATACATCTATGATGACTCTTGGGATCACACATCCGAGAATCTCTTCATATTCCTAATATTTACAATAACGTATAATCCCGACGGATTATATTCCAACAATCCCCCCCTTAATCCGAAGGGGTGTTAGTAAGTTCGAGCATGTTTCTGAATATTTCAAACTTTTCTCATCCAAGCACTTTGGTGAAGATGTCTGCAACTTGACCATTTATGAAACAATGTCGAAGATGGACTGTCTTAGCCTCTACATGATGTCGAATCAATTGATACTTTGTGTTGATTTTTTTGGTTCGATCATGGAATCTGGGATTCTTAGCCAGCTTGATTGCAGAAGTATTGTCGATCAATAATGGAGTGGATTTCTCTTGTTTTTCTTGAAAATATTCAAGTATCTTCCTGAGCCATACTATTTCTTTCGTTGCTTCAGCTGCAGCCACATATTCTGCTTCTGTTGTTGAATCTACCAGAACTGACTATTTGTGTGATCTCCATGAGACAGCTGCTGATCCAAGACTCATAGTGTATCCAGAAGTTGATACTCTTGTCTCCTTATCGCCATCAAAATCTGAGTCTGAGTACCCAATAATTTTGAAGTCATCCACCTTAGAGTACTTGAGTCCAACATCTTGAGTCCCCTTCAAGTATCTTAGAACTCTTTTTACAGCTGACCAGTGTCCTTCACAAGGTTTATGCATGAACCTTGAAAGTATGCCAACAACATAAGAAATATCTGGTCTAGTTGTTGTAAGGTAGATAAGACTTCCTACAAGTTGTCGATACTTGGTCGCATCTTCAAATTCTTTTCCTTCGCTTGATGTGAGCTTCATTTTCTGTTCCATTGGAGTAGAGATAGGGTTGCATTCTGTCATGCAAAATTTGTCTAATAGTTCTCCAACATAGTTTTTCTGAGATAGGAATATGTACTTAGGATGTTGAGTGACTTCAATTCCTATGTAATAGTGGAGATGTCCCATATCTGTCATTTCAAATATCTTTTTCAAATCTTTCTTTATGGATGATATATAGCTCTCATTCTTCCCTGTCATCAAAAGATCATCTACGTACACCACAAGATACAAAACAGATCTTCCAACTTTCTCTATAAACAGTGTTGCATCATCAAGATCAAAATGTTCAAAATTTAACTTCAAAAGATGCTCGGTTAATTTTTCATGCCATGCGCGAGGCGCTTTTTTTAGGCCATACAAGGATTTGAGAAGCTTGCATACCTTTTGTTATTTTCCTTTCACAACAAATCCTTCTGGCTGAGACATGAAGACATTCTCTAACAAGTCTCCATTCAAGAAAGCAGTCTTCACATCCATCTAATGAAATTTCCACCCATTCTGAGCAGCTAAAGAGAGTAAGGTATGGATGGTAGCCCATTTTGCTGTAGGAGAAAATGTTTTTTCATAGTCCATTCCTTCCTTCTGTGCATAGCCTTTTGCTACAAGCCTCGCTTTGTGCTTGTCAAGTGAGCCATCTGATCTGTATTTGTTCTTGTACACCCACTTGTAGCCAATTGGTTTGGTTCCAACTGGAGGGTCAACCAGCTTCCAGGTTCCATTCTTCATGAGTGCATCATACTCATTCTGCATAACTTCTTTCCACTCAACTCGAGTAGAAGCTTCTTCAAAGGAAGTTTGTTCAAAGTTAGCAGATAAATTAAATTCACGATCAAATGATACATCCATGTCATCACCTGAATTATCTGCTTCTCCTCCATCTTCATGTCTTTTTGAACTTCTCGTTCCTGTATTTCCAACTTCATCTGGATGGACACTTTCAAGTGTCTTTGTGGCCCATTTAGGAATCTTCCATGATGGTCCTGGTTGATCAGCTGGTGGTGCTTCATTTCCTTCAAGGTTGAGTCTTCCAAGTCTCTCAATCACATCATCCAGTTGAATCTCTTGTTTAGGTGAAGTACCAGGAACTTCTTCATGCGGGGGAGTTGGTGCTTCATATGGAAACTCAAAAGTTTGATCCAGAATAGGAATCCCCCCTTCAAGGTTTGGAATTTCATATTCATTTTCATAATATTTCTTTGGATGAGGATATTTTTCCAAATGATCAAGCTATCTCTCAATGGACTGGTCATTTTTATTAGTCTCAAGAAAAATGACATCTCTGGAAATAACAAACTTCTTGTTTACCTCATCATACAGACGGTATGCCTTGGAGTTTTCTTCGTACCCCAGGAAAATGCATTTTCTGCTTCGAGAACCAAGCTTGTTTCTTTGCTCCTTTCGAATCAAGGCATAACAGGTGGAACCAAAAACTCTGATATGCTTGGCTGAAGGGAGATGGCCAAACCACATTTCATGTGGAGTCTTGTTATCAAGAGCATTTTAGGGACTTCTGTTTCTCAAATAGGCTGCACATTTCACTGCATCACCCCAAAACATTAGTTTTACATTCTTAAAAAACATCATTGAGCGTACCATATTCATTATGGTTTTGTTCATTCTTTCTGCTACACCGTTTTGTTTAGGATTGTAGGGAAATGTAGTCTGATGTGCAATTCCATGTTGGCAAAGATAATATTCAAAAGCATTTGAAGTGTATTCTTTCCCATTGTCAGTACGAAGTGTACCAATTTTATATTGTGCTTGTTTTTCTATCAATGCATGAAAGTCCTTGAATGTTTGAAATGCTTTTGATTTTGTCTTTAATGAGTAAATCCAGCACATTCTTGAGTAGTCATCAACAAAGGTCATAAAATACTTATTCCCATTGGTAGAAGGAGTTGGCATTGGGCCACATAAATCAGAATGCACTAATTCTAATTTCCTACTTGCTCTGAAATTATATTCATGGAATGGCAGCTTACTGTGTTTCCCTAATATACATGCATCACATTTTCTCTTCTCTTTGGGAATGGTGGGAAAACCAAATACACCATTCTTTCTCAACAAACGAAGACTGTTATAATTCAGATGACCAAATCTTGCATGCCACAATAAACTTGATGACAAATTACCTTCTCCATGCTGAGAGAGGTAGGCATAGTTCTGAACTCTTGCAGATGAACCCTTTAGCTTCAGCAGCTTCCCATCTTCGTATCCAGTCATGATGACTTGGTTGTCAGAGGACTTTCTTATTTCTACGATTCCATCAAACATGTGGATGGAATGGCCTTGCTATCGAATCTGCACCAAGGACAGTAGGCTTCTCTGCAACTCTAGAAGATAAAGAACATTCTTCAACAAGAAATCAGGGAATCCAGGCATCTTCAGCCGAATGGTGCCCATTCCCTTTGGTTTAAGACTTGACTTATCTGTAAAGTAAACTATGCCATTTATTGTTTCATTAAGTTCTTCAAAACAGTATTTTCTAAAAGTCATGTGTGATGTTGCACCAGTATCAAGTAGCCAACAATCTATGTAAGATGAAAGTGAAGTCATTTCATTAATACCAAGATTACAATGTGCAATAATACAATGAGCAGAATCTGAAGATTTACTAGCATCTTGGTTCTTATTGTCATCTTTCTTCTGGTTATGTCTGTCTTTGATGGAGTCCCACGAAGCCCAACACTGATCTGCTGTGTGTCCAATCTTTCCACAACACTTGCACTTCAAATCTGATCCTTTGCTGGAGTTGTTTCTGCCTCCTCTACCTCTGAAGTTTCTTCTTCCTCTACCTCTCTTGTTGCTTTCTCCTTTGGGATGATCATTGGATTGGTCTTTGGTGTGGTTCTTTGCATTTTGAGCAAAGCAAAGTGATTCTCCAGAATGATTGGTTGTCTTCTTACCAAAATCTTTCTCTCTGTCAGCTATCTTCTCTACCAGGGTGTCAAATGTCAGTGATTTGAACTTGTCACTTGCTTGCAATGACTCAAGATAGTTGGAGTGAGAAGGATACAAATATTTTACAAATGCTGCAAGGGGAAGATCTGGTTTCATACCAGTGGCATGAATCTTGTGCATGATAGCTTTGATTTCAGAAGCAACTAACATGGGATCATTGTCTTTTACTTCTAAATTGAATAGTTTTAGCATTAGTTGAATAACTTCCATTTCAGAGTGTGAATCATACAGATCTTTTAACGTCTTTAGTGCTTCAAAACATGACTTTGCAGGCAATATGTGATGGCTCACCTCTTCACTGACTGTGGCAATGATTACCGCTAAATCTTTCTTGTCTTTTTTTTTCCAAATGGCCTTCTCTTTCTCAGATTCTGGAGGTCCTGGGTCTCTGGTTATGGGCCCTCCAGCTTCCGTCTCTATTGTGGTGCCTTCGCAAATACCGTCCCAAAGGTCATTGTAGATGAAGGAAGATTTGATCTTCCTCCACCATTCTGGATAATTGTCTTTGCCAGTGAGAGTGGCACCAACTACAGATGCTATAGATTGCATCTTCTGTGATTGAATCTTGCAACTAAAAAAAATAGGAGAAAAAGAAGAAAGAGTAAATGTGCAGGTCTAAGTCTCTGCCACCTTCCTCAAGCTTTACAACAATGCCAATGTATCTGCTATTATCATACAAACTTTGAAATACAAACTTAATCCTCTCAAGCCTACAATACCAACTTTAAATATGCTTTTAATGGCTTTCAAACTAGTAGAAAACAATCTCTCACCAACGCAAAGGAGCAGGTCGCAGGTCAAAGAAAAGAAGACTTTCTTCAAGAGATTAGAACGCAGCCTCCTTGTCAACGCAGTCTTCATGGTCTACAGAAATACACTTCAATGTAGTCTTTACGGTCTTCAATGAACCGAGCAGCACAATCGTAGAGGGTTGGAGGCTCCAGGAATATGAGCTGTAGAATACGAGCAGATTCACACAGTTGATGAAATCATGAGTCTCTACCAATGGTCTTCAGTCATCGGGATTCAAATTTAAATCATAGCAGCATATCACAGGTTCAGTCTTCATGCAAATCAAAAGGCGTGATTCTTCATCCTAATCTTCTCACCGATCTTCGACAAACATTCAACATCAAGGCGTCTTCAATATATGTTGGTCGCAACTTTCTATTATTAGTCAAATTCATAGCTCTCAAGATATGTCCCTCTCATTGAGGTAGCACTTCACCCATGGAGTGCAACTCAGAGTCAGAATTTGTAGCTCACAAAGCACAAAATATTATTACAGCTTCAAATATGGAACGCAGAGGCTCCTCACAGATATCTCACAATATTTGATAGAGCACAATCATAAAAAAAATATTCAGAACATGATTGTGTGACCGGAATGGGATTAAGGAAGAGAACGGGATCAAGGTAGTCACTAACGCCGTAGCAGAGAACGGGATCAAGGTAGAGAACGGGATCAAGGCAGAGAACGATGGTCTCCACACAAAGAGAAGGCAGGTATCCACACAATTTTCATGAACTGGAGGATAACCAGACAATTCAATAGATGTCTCCACACAAGGTATGGGGAAATCCTTCGCTCACTATGCAATGAACAGAGTAGGGTTCATGAGTTGGATATTTCTCTCGCACTTTAAAGGAGAACATGTAGTAGCTGGAGGGTGCTCACACACTTCAAAGGAGAACGCCCACACACCATGAGCTGAAGCACAGCTCTAACAATCTCTCCACTAAGGCAATGACGCAACAATATTTACGCATCAAATGTACAGTCTCCACAAAGGCAAAGCCTCAAAAGCAATATGCAAGAGGAGGAGGGCAACTCATTCAACTCAGAGAGATACTATTGCATCACTCATGAATGATAGAGCAGCCAGCACATGCACCAATGCATGCAATCTATAGACTGAGGAAATCCCACGGTGCAGATAGCAGCAGAATGAAGATTGTACATGCAGGAGTTATGAATCACTCTGATACCACTGTCAGGTGGAATAACTCCCAAATTCTTATTATTTCTCCATAGAATTCCTTTATTTATACATCTACGATGACTCTTGGAATCACACATCTGAGAGTCTCTTCATATTCCTAATATTTACAATAACGTATAATCCCGACAGATTATATTCCAACACTTTCCAAAGATCTAGTTCTACATCAGCGCAGCAAACACATTGAGCTACAGATGCACTTCATTAGAAATCTTGTTCATGATCGTGTTATTGAAGTGCTATATTGCCCTACAGATGATCAAGTTGCAGACATCTTCACCAAGTCTCTTATAGAAGTGAAGTTTTCTAAACTTCAGTCTATGTTAGGAGTTCAGGAATATGTCCTTAAGGGGAGATAGGCTCCAATGCCTCCTTCCTTCTCCTAATAGTGTCACTTTTGTAAATCCTTCAATCCTATCCCAAGTTGTTCTTAAGGGGGGATGTTAGGATATTTAGAAACTTAGGAATTAGTTAATATCAACTTGTGTAATATATATGTTAGGTAAAAGTGTGTTTCTTTAGTATGCATTAGTATGCATTTGTAAATATTCTAATTCGACGGTCACAATATGTTCTAGACATAGAGTGATCTGACGGTTCAACTTCTCTTATATCATACCTACCATTGATCCGTGGCTTAACACCCGATTGGTACATGATGTCTATTTAAAGAGCATGGAGGTTCCTTGGCTAGTTGATCGATTATGAGAAGCTCATGTAAGTTTCTTTCTTTTGCATAATAAATTGCTCCAAGTAGCTATTTGGCTGGGGCTGTGGACTGTTTCCCTCTCGAGGGTTTTAACCACGTGACAAACATCGATGTGTTGATCTATGATATATTTATGTGAAGCGGTTGCTCAAGGTGTTTGGTATTTTGGGAGTAACCTATGTACCCAAACACTTCTCTCTGAGAATCCCATTGTGTGAACAGTAACTGTCAAACTCCTTGCTACAGTACTCGCCTCCAATATCAGATTTGAGACATTTCAACCTTTTTCCTATCTCATTCGACTATTCTTCCGATATCGAAATCTTAGTGGACTATCCTTTCGGCATTGCAGAAACTGAATCATCTATCTTGTTGAATGCCTTGGGAATCCGTCACCGATGTGTCGGAGTTATTCTGCTTTGTTCTTGGACTTGATTTTCTGAAGTTGCAGCCCCGTAGTGCTAGACTTATCCGACGATTGTTTTTCCCTTCACCCTAGTGTTTCCAAGATCCGATGATGGTTTTTTTTTTGCTGTCGGGTTGTTTAACCGAAGCACGCGGGGGTTATAGTGTCTATCTCGCTTGGTGTTGCGAGTAGATAGTTCGAAGGAATTCTGATAGCATCATATTTTATGTTCCTACTTTGTAGAGCTTAATGTTTCCGAGCTCTAATACCCATTCCCGTGATAATAGAATTGACCATAGCTGACGTTGTGGAGGGTTATCAGATTTTTGTTCCAAGGGTGGTGATTAGTGGTTTCAATGTCCGAGACTAGTAAGTAATCCTGGGTTTGTAGTTCATTTCGCACCCGCTATTGCGATGAGCCTCCAGCCTATTCTTCTGATTGGTTTATTATTTGTTTGCCAATAGTTTCCCGTCAATCATGGGTATATATAGGTGGCCATGTGACTTGTCATTTGCATTGAGATTTGTCGTTTGCACTGTGGAAGCAGTCTAGAGAATTTGTGCGCATGCAGCTATCAAAACCTTATTCATTCTTCTCTGCACCCGTGGAATTTCATTCCATCCAGTCGGTTGCACCACTACTACTAGGTAGGTAAACCATGGTTTTTGTCATTTTGGTTGTTGTTGATTGATTTTGAACCGTTAGGTTTCTGCAGGTTAGGTTTTACCACATGGGGGGTTAGGATTTTGCATGCCTACGATGATTTTTGTGGATATTTTATATTACAACGGGGGAGGGGTTTTGGCCAGTTATTGAATTTTCATTGCATACGAGGTCTAAGTATGTACACAGTTGAAGTGTTATGGATGTGTTTGCGTTTCTTGCGCTAGTGTTTAGGGCATAGTGCAGACGAGCGTTTTGCCGTCTGCACCACCCTTTTATTAATCATTTGTTGGTATATGCGAGGGTTTAAGAAGCCATTTTTTCCAAGTTACTGTATCCCATGGGACTCAAGAATGTTTTTTTCAGTCAAGTAGGGTTTTTCTCGAAGACAACTATTATGCAAGGTTTAGCTATTTTGAGATTGAATATTGTGTTGAGATCCAGCGGTAGAATAGAATAGGTTGATAAGTACCTGTGTGAAACGAAGAGGTTTGTCGGTCGATTAAGTCTTTGGGATAGTAGATCTTAGGTAGATTTAGGAAGCAGTTTGTAGGGTTTTTCTTATTAAATCATTCATTCATAAGGACTCTGTTTAACCTATTTAAAACAACATGCATATCAAAGAGGTAAATAAATAAGTATATTTTATTGTGTATTGCTATAAGCACTTGCTAGAGCTCAGTTAGCGTAAAACATGTTTTTTGGCTGTGACAGGTTGGTTGCTATAACAACAACATGTCAAAGAGACATAAGAAGAAAGCTCAGGTTGTTGAAGGAGATCCTGAGGTAGAAATAATCACCAAGGTAGATTTCATCTATGAAGACACCAAAGCCACCACTAGAGTTGAACCAGATTACAAGTGGGGAGAAATCTTTAGAATGATCTCAAACCAGAATGTACTTGATGTTGGGTTTGAAGAACTGATGATTTATGCTAACATCGAAAAGTCAGCTTTTATGAAAGTAGCTACGAGGCCCGAACTATTTCCCTGTTCAGAAGTAATAGGTTGGATTTTGTCCAGGGTAGATGTGACGAAAATGATTCTAGAAAAAACTGCAAAGCAAGGCTATGCTACATATAGACCTTCATGTGTGTCTATGGCATACAATTTACCTTCACCACAGGTATACCTAAGAGAGAGTTGGCTAAAGGAGGAAGCTTTGGACCTAGTAGAGACTATAAAGAGAATGATGTTACCAGCAAAGAATTTCAGAACCAGACCTTCCGGAGAATATGACACCTCAACTCTTCGAGCTCTTTACAGTTTTATTGCTCTAATGCTTAATAGGATTTTTGGTCGAGCAAATGGAAAAAGTATTAAGATAGGTTGGATACTGGTTATCGTTTTCATCGCTACACAAGGAACCATCTTCAACTGGGAAAATATAGTGTCGAACAACCTTTCTGCATGTATAAGTGCAACCTTAGGAGGAGTATCTCAGAAGAAATCTAAATTTGATATGAGCTCTATTCTAATTGACTGCATATTTTGCATCCAGACTTTCCCTGCTTTGAAATGCAACTGGAAGAAGGACACAACACCAGTATACAAGGCTTATAAGTTGTTTTGGGAACACAAGTATTACAGTTATTATAGGGAAATTTGTGAGCATTTCATTATGCCCCTGTATACTATGATTTTCCTAACCGAATGTAATTGCATGTCTAAAGTAGCCTTTAAGGTCATACAAGAGTTTAGGGATTATTATTTAACAGAGGAGGGATTGTATATAAGGATGTATGGTGGCTCCATAGCTCCTTCTCTGCTCCCAAAATATGCTACAGATTATGTACTCTGCAAGGAGGTAGTCAAATAGTTATATATATATATATGGAGTAGGAAATGTTTTGTTTGAGCATAAGAAGGAAACGTACCCTGCAGTACCTTTCTTACTTGGAAGATATAAATTTTCAAGGGTAAAGGAAGCAGCAGAATTTGTTAAAGAGCTAGAATATTTTCACTTTGGAGAAATGAATTTTCATAGAAATGACTCCCATAACAAAGTAGATGACTACTGTAAAGAAGCACGAATCCTGTCACATGCCCCAATTTTGCAAAAAACAATTTTATATTATTTGAGGATAATATGTTAAATTTTATGCTAAGTTGTAATTGATTACTCAGCAGGGTCAAGGATATTTAATGTAAATTATGAATATTTTATTTATAAATAATTAAAGGAGGAGACAACAACTTAGGAGAGCTATTAAAAGAGTGATTACTGGTCAAATTGGTGGAGGAGACTGGGTGGAAAGAAAACTAACATGTGGCAGCATCCTCAAACCACTTCCAATTGTTGAAAGTGGCAACCTCCCTACATTTGGGGTCATGATTTCCTAAGAAAGTGGAATCAGAGAAGGTGGTTGAATTAATGACAACTGACCCAAAAGACCTAGGCAATCTTTATAAAAAATCCCATTGAAGAGAGCTGAGGCAGCTTATTCTGGAGAACTGATCATTCAGGTTGAATGAATGTACTTCAGAGAAATTCAATCGAAGGGAAATTTGGAAGGTGTTTGAGGGGATAACTACTGATTGATCTATTGTAGCTTTTAAGCTAAAGATCATACTATTCATAGTAGAGAATTCACTAAGGTATTGAACTCGTCAGTTGAAAGAGAGTTCTACTGTTTGCATTCTCCACCAGTTCTCAGACAATAAGACTAGGAGCAGGCTCGGGGGTCCTGAGGAAGCATTGTTTGAGCGCTCTCTAGGAGATTGGTAGGGAGGAATGACCTCCTAACGCTGTTGTTTTTTGTCCTCATCAGGTTCTAAGTTATTTTATTTTACTGTGTTGATTAATTAAATCTTAGATGACTGCTATATGAATGTTATCAGTTTAGTTTGTGAAATGTTTGAGTTAGTATTTTTATTAAATTATTTCAGAAATGAAATGGAATTAGAAAATAATGTGTTAGAATGTAAATAAATTTCTAGACTGTGTTTTTCCACACATGGAAACCCTAGGCCATACTCTAGCACTGGTAGAAGGTTTAAGTAGATAAGAGAATGAAAATAGTGTTATAGCTGATTTTACCACTCCAACTGAATCACACTTGTATGGCCTTCCCATGTCCCTCTGCAGACTCCTTAGGCCCCTTGGACCTTTTTTTGTCCTTTGATGTTTCCTTGACCATCCCTATAAACATGTGAAAATTAATACATGCGACTTTTAAACCCCTAATAGTGTATATACGTTAGTTTGACCCCTAAAACCGTGTACATCAGGATGTGTGCAAAATCCAAATCATTTTGGAGTTTTCCTTGACATGGATCTGACTCACTTGACTCCTGGCCTTCCATATGCCTTGATATCACTTGGATTCGACCTTTCATTACCCCTTTGAAAAGCTATATAAGGAACTCTTTGGTACATTGAAGGCATATGAGAGAATTGAGAGAAAAGAAACTATAGTCCATTGTTGCCGGAACTTGTGCTTGAGTCTGCATCCCTTTGTCCCTTGGAGCACTTTTTTGTTCTTCCCAAGCTTGCCTTTTTCTTGTGAGCTTGCTATCGAGAGATGGAGGATTGAGGTGGTGGAGGCCCAAGTGGGGGATTCAGTTTCTCCGATTCCCAGATGTGCCGATAGAGGTTGTATCCATTGTAATCTATGATTTTGTATTAATAGAAATGTCTTTTCCTGTCCAATAATGTATGTTTGAATGAATATTTTATCCATGGATGCTTTCAAATGTTTATACATTGTTGATTATATATGCTAGAATAGATCTAACACCAATATATATA
>LPNX010044565.1:330928-345193 GCA_001517045.1 Pseudotsuga menziesii
TTCCTTGTCTACTTGTTGTTGAGGAAGTGGTTTATCAATTCAAGCTGAAGTTGGAAAGCTCAACGGGAATCTACTTCAACCGTTCGGAATAAGGTACGAGGTCTGATCCTTTAGTGTTAGATATTTAATTTCTATTGCATATTGGAAAGGATTGATTTCTGGAGTCAAGCTGTCTGTTGTGGTACCCCAAGCCGTAGGAATTTATCTCTGTAACAGAATTGGTGACTCTGCTGGGGAGTTCCTAGTAGTTGTCATTTGGGGGTTTTCTATCGGCATTCAATGACTTTGAATTGCTCTTTTTATCTTGTTTTTTTGTCGGGTCTGGGGAAATGTTTTCCTGGTACTATCTGATTGGTGTGAAGTTTGTCTTATCTTGTCTATTTGCCTTTATTTTTATGCACCTTTCTTCCTGTATGCGAGTTTTTAACTCACAGTCGCGTATATACACAGGTTTCACTACTATTTCCGTGTACACACACAGGTTTACTATGAACACTTGCGCATGCCCTTATTTTTTCCTTCTAGAGGAAGATGGATGGTTTCTAGGTGAATTTTTGTGATTGTTGAGTCTCCTTTGATGCTGCTAGACTCTGTATACACCTCTATTTCTGACTAAAGACGTTTTTTAAGGGTAAAATTTCATTTTTGAAGAATGTTCTTGTCATTGCATTTTAGATTTTTTGTTTTGGGATTAGTGCATTAGATTTCTTTTACCTTAGTACTTTGCTTGAGTGCTGCTTGAGTGTGATTGCAAAGTCTGGGGGTTGTAGAGCCATTCTTTTGCTTTTATATCTCATTTTTATTTCAAAAAATCCAAAAATATTTGCTTATCATCATGCATTGCATCTTGCATTTTGCATAGTACTTGCACTAGATTTTCTTTGGAGTATTAGTCAGGATTTCATATAGGAAAGACTACACCTATCATTTGAAGAAAATTATACATTTCATGTAGCAGCATACCCTGTTTTTCATGGACACAATTCATTTGCATTGATTGTTAGGTGTGCATTTTACTTCATGTTGTGTCATGACGCCATTAGTTACATGACCATATACCTCTTTTGAGTAATAAAGCCAATTAAAATCAAAGCTTAATTAAAATGAACTGCACTATTTTATTTGATAGGGTTCACCAACAAGATTAGGTTTTAGGGTCTTGGAATAGTTCATTGTGAGTAAATTCTTCAATACCACTAAACAACAACATGTATGTGTCTATCCAGGTGGGTGTGTGAAATTCCTTGGTATAACCAGTGTTTCTCAGGATCCTCCTCTCAAAAGGGAGTTAAGCACGAGGCAGTGTGAGCGGTTATTGATTGGGATGACCCATAGTCATAACTGAGTAGCACCAGAGATATTTCCAAGATTGTATTCATATCTAGGGGCTCTTTCGAAAGTTTCGGGCTTTGCTACCCTACCCATACGGCCAATCCCTCCTGTAACTGTCTGCCTGAGCATTGATTATATTGAGGTAACCTTAGTGGCCTTACCTAGGATATCGAGGGGGTACTTTGCAGGGGTTATTTTGTAGGTGTTCTTGCCAGGTAGGGGTCAGACAGCACAATCGCTTTACGTGTTGAAGCTGAGGGCCACAATAATTGGTTACATACCTCCACTTGTTGTGTATGAGATTCTCAAGCCTCTTCTAGGAGAGACATACCTGCTTCATTCGGGAGCTCACTTACCCTACCCTTGAATTCTTGTGGTTGGATTTAGATTTTATTGGCGATTGCTCTATGCATGTTATCTTGCCTAGGGTTTGTGTAGATAGAGAGTCCTTCATATTTTTTGAGTCATTGTAGATTCGGGTGCGGCTCCTTGTTGTTCTTGTCGTTTAGCAAGACTTCAGCCTTCTACATATCTTCCTATTTTGGGATAGAGAAATAGACAGTCCAAGCGAACTAATTCGCACATTGACTCACAAACTATGGGAGACCATATAGAAGGTATTCCTAAACCACCTTCTCCCATTCATGTGGAAGATGGGGAGTTTACTCCTAACTATGATCCTTCACCTGATTGGACTGAGTTCGGTCCTGTGATTTTTGGGATAGGAACTTTTCATGATAGACCTACTTACTCTAGGGTTGATTCCCCATTGACGCATCACCAATATGGAATGCCAGAGGATGATGAGACTCATTTTGAACCCGCGAGCACCAGTTATGGTAGTTATAGTATGTCTGGTTTTCCCACACATGATTTGGCATTCCATGTCGAATCTGAGTTTGAGCCTAACACTATGCCTGGGGGAGCTCTCATTCCTTACCATGTAGAGAGGTTTGGGAGCACAATTCACACTGCACCTTCCATCCTGGCGGTGGAAGCCACATCACATATTCCTCCTAGGTCTAGGGTTAGTGATCCTATTAGGATACCAGATCCGAGACGAGTGACTATAGGGAATAGCACGTACATAATTACACAGTTCCCTTTTTCCTCTGTCCCTAATTATTCGCATGTTCACCCTCCACCTCATTCACGTGGTCCTTTGGGCCGAAACATTGCTACGAGTCATGTCTGTACTGCGGTTACTAGACCAGTTGTGTCTTAGGTTCATGCACCACCCGTTGTTTTGGGAGGTCATGTTGATATTTCTAGAGATCATATTCCTACTTCAGGAGTGTATATTCCTACTTACCGAGTGTCTCATGGGACATCTCATGCGATGACTTATGGACCCTATTATGGGACGCAGTATGGACAGGGTTCTTCACCTTATGGGTGTGGGTATCAAGAACCTGCTTACTCTCAAAATTGCAGCTTTGTAGCTCCGAATAGTCAAGGTACACCACACTATGGTGCTTCCATGCCACCCTATATGGGTCAAACAGAAGGAGGGAACTATGGCCAAGGCCATCGTGGTTATGGTAATCAGACCTATGTCAATCAAAACTATTGGGGAGTGGTCCATTGACCTAATCATCCTAGGCTCTCTTTCCTCGCAATGCTGAATCTTCCTGATTTATTAATATTGATGAATGATCCTGTAGCTCATGACCCGACTTGGCCGGATGTCCTTACTAAGCTTCCCTTAGACATACCCAAATTCGAGGGAAAACCAGGAGAGGATCTAAGCGAACATGTTACTACCTTTCACCTATGGTGCTCTTCGAATTCCTTACATGAGGACTCAATCTGTTTAAGGCTGTTTCAACACACCCTTATAGGGTATATCATGAAATGGTATATAGAGCTACCTATGGGGGGCATTCGCTTTGTTTGATGACCTAGCGATGACTTTTCTTAACCACTTCCAGCTACCAATGTGTTATGACGTTGGTACTTAACTCTTGTTGACATTTTGGTAGGATAAAGCCACACATATCTCGGATCATATCCAAGAGTAGTGTAGACAGAAGAGGTTGATTAAAGCCTTTATACTGCCGAAATTCCTCCTCGAATGGTTCCTTAAGTCGTTGTTTCCGTATATAGCGAAGTATGTTTCTACATCAGGAGTGAAAAATGAGGAACAAGCCATTTTTAGGGCACAAGAACTGGATTTGATTTATGCTCAGTCCGGTTTGTTATATGAGATTATTCCCAATGCTCCACATTCTAGTTTTGACCCCAAAGTTAAACCTGGACCACCTGCTGATGGAATTGTCAGTTGTGCGAGTGCTAAACCTATGGATTCGGTTGCAAAACAATTTAGTCAATTGTCAATCAACCAATCTGCTTTCGGACAAGCCATGGCTTCATCTCAACCCACCCAAATGGTGAGTCTACTTTTAGTGCAATCGTCGGACCAGAAGGGTAACCAGCAGCCTGAATGAAATAAAAAGAAGGGTAAGAACAATCGTAAGGGTGGGAATAGGAATGAAAATGCTAATAATAATGACAAGAATGCTCATAATGCTGGGGGGGGGGGAATTAAGCTAAACGTAAGGTTAAATTTCCTTGCAAGTTGTGTAAGGAGGATCACCTCACTTACTTGTGCCCTCATATTGATGAAGCCTCGAGATTCTTAGCACAGGGCCTAGCTGTGCTGACTAACCCTTTACCTCACAATCAAAATATGAACTCAAGGACCCATGATCAGTCTAGTGGTGATCAAGATCCACCGGAGGGTAGTGGTCATGGTTGCATTAACATGGTACATGCTACGAAAGTTATGACCCATGCCAAGGACTATGGTTCGTCACAACCCAACCCATGAAAGGAGCCTAATCCACTCGGGACTCCTTTGCATATTGAAAAACCTATGGATAAACCTAAAGCTACACCTCGCATTCCTAAGGGAGTCCTTATGTGTTTAGGGCACAATCCTAATTCCTGAGCCGCCCAGAACTATTCTGTTATCAAGAATTTGGGCCACACTCCTTGTTTGATGTTTGCACTAGAAGTGCTTCAGAGTTGTCCTTCGCAAAGTAAGGCTTTGCTTTTTGCCCTTGGTGTGATTGATGATAATTATTCCTCTGTGATTAAATTTGAAACCGTAGGAATTCAGCCTCTCTTGCCTTACTATGTGTCTCTTTTGATTCAGGTAGAATGTCTTAACATGACCTTCAAGTGCACTATGATTGACAAAGGCGCTGCTGCTTCTGTGATGTCTTTATCATGTTGGAAGGGTTTAGGTTCCCCTGAGTTGTCTAAATTGGTGACCATGTTAACTGCGTTCGATGGGAGATCATTTAGGCTGCACGAGATTCTCCCTTCCCTTAAGGTCCATTTGGGAGAGAAGGCCGTTGCGATAGAGGTTGAGGTGGTTGATGCACCCCTTGACTACAATCTCTTGCTGGGTAGGAATTGGATGTACAGTATGCAAGCCGTAGCTTCCCTATTTCACGTTGTATGCTTTCCATTTAACGGGAAGATAGTCATGATTGATCAAACGTCATTCAAGAATCCATCAGTTACCACATCTTTGGGAGCTTCGATCCCGATTGTAGAACACTCTCAGCTGGAAAATAGGAGTGTGGGTGTGGGCATGTATCCATCTCTCATGGGAAGTTTTGGTTGTCCTACACCAATCCTTATGATAGGGTCTAGTTACGGTGCGGCTTCGACATCTATGAGATTGATGTCTTTTCACACAAGTCATATGGAAGACCCTTGGATTCTTCCTACACCAAATACTTCGAGTGAGCCCATCATGATGGACGTGCCGTTGCCTACAACTATGGTAGCTTATCAAGCTAATCTTAAGTGTATTGTAGAGCCCAGTCCTTCCTCTTTACAGATAGAGGACGAGGACCCTTATGTGCTTCCTGCATGGGTAGTACAGTCTTCTCACGTGCACGACTGCATTGATAGTGTTTTCCCTTCAGATGAAGTGATTATTGAGGCCATGTCGGCAGTTGAGCCACCATGGGAAGAGCTCCATCATAGATCTTACTTTCTTCCCAAGCTTGACCGCTTGGAGCGTGAGGACTTTAGGGAGGTTCTTAGCGAGAGAATTGGTAGTCCCATGGTTCCATTAAGCTCTCCTAGTCCGATGGCTAATGGGAACATGGAAAATATATCTCCAACGATTCCTATCAATATCTCTCGCGATCCTGGTAGGATAGAGAATGTCTATATTGGCGTAGAATGTTCCCATGCTAAGATTCAAGAATACATCGAGCTATTAAAAGAATTTCATGATATATTTTCTTAGTCTTACGATGAAATGCCAGGTATCGACCCTCGTATTGTTGAACACGAGATGAATACTTATCCTCATGCTAAGCCTACTCGACAACGTTTGTGTGTGGTGAATCCTAGGAAAGCACCCGCGATTAAGGCAGAGATAGAGAAACTGTTGAAAGTTGGTTTTATCTATCCCATTCCCTTGACGAAGTGGGTTTCAAACCCCATTCCGATTGACAAGAAGCGGGGAGCGATCCGCATATGTACTGATTTCCATGATTTGAATCATGCCTGTCCTAAGGACAATTTCCCCACACCATTTACTGATCAGATTTTGGATGAGTGTGTGGGTTGTGAGGTTTCTTCCTTTATAGACGGATTTTCTAGATATAATTAGATACAAATTAAACCTGAGGACCAACACAATACTGCATTTATTTGTCCTTGGGGAACTTTTGCATATCGGAAAATGCCTTTTGGCCTTAAGAATGCTAGAGCTACTTTTCAGCGGGCCATGACCTTGATCTTCCACAATCTCAAATCGATTATTGAATTATTTTTGGATGACCTTGCTGCTCATTCTCATATGAGAATACTTCATTCCTATCACTTGAGATTGGTATTCAAAATATGGCGCCATTATTTGGTTAGGTTAAATCTTCACAAGTGCATCTTTTGTGTGAATTCAGGTCGCTTGTTAGGATTCATCATTTCTAAAGAGGGTATAAGAGTCGACCCTTTGAAGGTTGAGGCAATACTTCAGTTGTCTCCCCCGAAAAATATTCGTCATCTTCAATGTTTGCAAGGCATGGAAAAATTCTTACGGAGATTTGTGGTCAATTTTTGCAATTTGACTAGAGGCTTCATGCGTATTTTGAAGAAGGACACCACCTTTTGTTGGGATGAGCGAGCCTAGGAGTCCTTTGATGCGCTCAAACAAGCCCTAGCATCGGCCCCGGTGATTAGTCCTCCAGACTATAGCCATGATTTTCTACTTTATGTGGCCGCGTCCATGGAGACGATTGGTATGGTTTTGGTTCAAGAGGATGAGGAGCTCCAAAAGCATGTCATATACTATCTGAGTCGAAATATTATTGACACAGAGATCTGTTATTCTCATGTTGAGAAGCTTGCTTTAGATACTGTACATGTGATTCAACGGTTGAGACATTATATTCTCCTTCGCTAGACCTTGGTTCCAGCCCATGTCAATCCATTTCAATTCATCCTCATTCGATTGATGATTGGGGGAAAGTATAATAAATGGATTGTCATTCTGTAAGAATTCGACCTCGAGTTTGTTTTGGAAAAATCAAAGAAATTGTTAATTTTTGCAGAGCTTATATCGGATTTCCCAAGTGAGGCGGAGGAGTTGGTTTGTGAATATATGTTTATCGATGAACACATCTTCTTAATCTCAACTTTATACCCATAGTATGGGGATATCATTATGTATTTACAAACATTGAAGTTCCGTATTCACCTCTCATGGGATGAACAACGACGATTACATCACGTGTCTAAGAATTACCTCATAGTGGATAACACTTTGTACCGCCACGGGGTAGATTCCATTTTATGACGTTGTTTAACTCATGATGAGGCTGAGGTAGTGCTGAATGATTTCCATAGAGGGGCATGTGGTGGTCATTTATCTGGGCTTTCTACAACCCAAAAAATCTTAAGAGCAGGTTATTTCTAGCCGTCGATCTTTAAGGATTGTGTAGATGCGGTCAAGAGGTGCCACCCTTTCCAGGTGTTTGCACATAATATGCGCTCAAAACATACCCCATTACATCACATCATCATCGTCGGTCCCTTCAATAAGTGGGGGATTGATTTTATGGATTGAAACCCAGCCTTAGCTAGGGGCATCATCATATCATAGTGGCAATTGATTACTTCACGAAATTGGCATAGGCTATGCCTATAGTTAAATTCGACAGTGAGATAGTCGTGCACTTTGTATTCAACCAGATTATTACTCGGTTTGGAATTCTGAAAGAGCTTGTCACTGACCATGGCTCGCACTTTCAGAACCATATGATGGAAGATTTGGCATCAAAATTAGGGTACAAACAAGAGCATTCCTCCTCTTACTACCCTCAAGTGAATGGACAGGTAGAAGTAGTGAACAAATCACTCAAATCCATTCTCCAACAAACCATTGCACAAAGCAAGAATAATTGGCACATTATGTTATATCCTGCTTTGTGGGCGTATAGAACCGCTATTAAGACTGACATGGGTTTTTCTCCAGATCAACTTGTACATGGAGTGGATTCGGTATTACCAGTTGAATGCAAGATTCCTTCTTTGAAGCTATCCATGGAGCTCTTACCAGACACTTCACCATTGGAGGAGCGTTTGGTCCACCTTGAACAACTTGATGAGCAGCGTCGAGGTCCAGTATGATAAGTCTATCTATCTAAGGAGGTATAGTGAGGGAGACTTGGTCCTTTTGTGGGATCAACCGAAATAACCCTTGGGGGCAGGAAAGTTTAACCCCATGTGGCGTGGTCCTTACGTCGTCAAACGTGTGTTAGAGAAGGGCGCTTATGAGTTAGTGGATTATGAGGGAATGGCCTTGGTAGAGCCTAGGAATGAGCTCTATCTCAAAAAGTACTATGCATGATTTTCAGCCAAGGCTGGTTATTGGATATTATTGTATAGTTTTGCATAGGTAGGTATTTTTCTTATAGTGATGGGGTATGTGATTAGTTTCTGTTTATTTTGGCAGATGTCAATGGAATCTTCCACCTTCATAGGATTCGCGGATGGTGCGAGCCGTCACACTCAACACTCAGCTTCTGCTACTTGGGTGATTTATACTCCTATGGGTAAGGTATTGTCTTCAGGAGGCATATGTTTACGGCCATATTCAAACAATGTTGCTAAATATAGTGCCGTTATTGAGCTTCTACAAGATGCCATTTTACATGGCATTCTCTCTCTTGAGGTACGTTTTGATTCGGAGTTAGTAGTGTCACAACTTAATGGTTTGTACCATGTTAGAGATCTGACATTATTAAGAAGATTCTTACGTGTGAGATTATTAGAACGACAATTTGACAATATAACATACATACATATTCCAAGAATTAATAGTCAAGTTGCTAACTCATATGATAACTACGTGTTAGATTGGAATTTGTTTCATACACAATAAATTCATCACAAACACAAATTTTTACACATGTAAATAAGTAAACCGATCATCATAAGAGTTTTTATAAACATCCAAAATGTGGTAATACATAGTGTCATAATACAAAAATGGGGCTCTTGAGCCACCACAATAAAATACACAGTAATACAAAATGTATCACTCCCAGGTATCGAAGCCTATGGAGGAGGAGGGGGGTTGTGATCATGGAATGTCAATACGGCTCTAGCTAGCCATCAAAATAATCACACCCATGCTCGTGGTACACCCACCACCTGGCGTTGCATAGCCTCAGGCAAGTCCTCGACTTACACCATGGGAACTTTGTGTGTCAACCTCAAAAAGTTGGTATGAATGCTCTAGAGCATCCACTCCGCATCCACACCCGTGATATCGTCTCCTCTTCCCCTCTGTCTATGATGAGGGAAGCCTTCAGGCCACTGTGGTCCCACATATGCATGCATATGGTAGATTCCACTATGTATTGTCACCCAAAAATATGTCTTTTGATTCCATATAATCAGAAAACACAAAAAAAAAAAAAATAACTCAAAAATTTTAAAGAGAGGGTTTAGACTCGTTACCTATGTCATCGTATGCCAATCCTGGTGGTAGCGGCATCTTTGGGTTCCCCCTAGAACTCTATCCCCACATAGGGATAGTCATCGATGGCAACTATTTGTCGTCGCCACCATGGAAAGAAATCAGCTTGATAGGGGTTGGACACCCTACCTCCAACCAGTCTGTGCATTGCATCTGCCCAACGCCATTGGGCCGGATCTCAAACCCCGTGTAGAGGAACATCAACTGTAGGGCTCAATCCTGGAACACGCTCAAAGAAAAACGTGCTCAGTATGCTGCTAAAACCGAAGTTTTGCACTCTGCCCATCTTACACTCACTGAGCTGATGTTTCATGTTGCCCAGTATTGTAGTGCTCCAATAATATACCGTGGGTCTCATGCACTCCACTACATAGAACATCAGAGGCCACGAGGCCTGGTGGAATGAAGCCAAGCCTGCTATCCTACCCATTGTCAGTAGGATGGCCTTTAGGCCTAGCACCTGTATGGAGTTAGTTGGGATCTGACTCCCCACCTTCTCCATGTCCTGATAGCAGTACACCGCAATGTAATCATCTATAGTCAGGCCACCTCCGGGCCCGCGAGAACATAAGTTCACTACTTCCCCTCATCGAGAAATTCCAGTAATAAAGTATATGTCCTCCACCTCTATGGTGAGGGACATCCCATGTATCTAGAATGACTCAAAGTCTGGATCCCAGTAGTCCACCAGCATATGTAATAGTCTTGGTTTGGCCCTTAAGCCACCAAGACACCAAAATTTATAGAGCCCACATGCACATAGCGCTTGTTGAGCCACTAGATCGTCCCTTACTGCCTCTTCTACATCACCATGTTCACGTTCTCTCCATTCTAGGACCATCCTGCACAAAAAATTGGAAGTTTACCCATTAGAACACTTAAAAAACCTTATGTGTGGCCTCATACGCGACTGTTTTCCAAACAGCCGCATATGTACGCGACTGTGAGGGAATTTTCCGCATATATTCAGCCCTATACGTGAAAAAACCCTCGATTTGCACGTGGGCCGCAACGCCTATTTTAGATTGGCCTAGAAATCCAAAAACACCATGGAATTTGACAAAAAATGCATCAAAATGGAAGAGTAGAGCATGGGTAAGTACCTGGAAGAAACAATAGTGGATTCCACCGGCTGGATCTCCTGGAATTCGCTATTGAAAATATGAGCTCAATTGGGTAAAAATTTCAAATTTTTTATAATGTTTTGAATTTTTTACTATTTATAGAAATTTTTCAATTTTTTGAAAATTTTTACCCCCTTTCCTATAGTTTGGACCATTTCTAATCATTTTGGACCATTTTTGACCTAATTTATGATGTAGGAGACCTTTTTGAGTGACGTTTCAGCCGTTGGATTGACCCATTCATGTTGATTTTAGGTATCATGTCTAAACTAGCATATAGGTTAGGTTTCATCATCATTTGCATTTTGCATGACCTTATGACCATTTCATTATAGCCTTAGGTACGAACCCACTCTATTATGTCATGGAACCGTCTTGCTGTTTTAGAAGTGGCATGATATGAGTGGTAGAGCTTGACCTTACATGGGTACCCTAGTTAGCGCCTTATTTTCATTTGGTTCCCATGCTAACATTTTGTCCCTTAGCGTGTGGGAGTCCGTTGTATAGTATTGCCATGACATTTTGCAAGAGCCTCATACTCCTCTTGATATTTTGCTGGCCTATTTCCCTCAGGACTCCCTTATGTCAAGTTGTAATTGCATTATCATGATCTTTGCCTTCCTTATTGAGCTATATGCCGGCTTCCCTAACATTGAGTTTCATCCATATAGCCCGAGCTTGTCTCATGTATAGCCATGCAGAGCCATTTTGTATATCCTTTTCAGCTTGATTCCCTATTTTTACCGGGAGGGGATTTTCCCTCGAGTGTCGCTATCCTACACATGTATCCTTTCATTGAGCATAGGTATGTTCCACTGCTTGGAACTAGTTTGTTTTCCCCTATGACACTCGTCTCCTCCTATTCTGTAACTATAAAGCAGTTTTATTCTTTTTCAAGCTTTTTAAATATTTGAAAAAGTCCAAAAAAATAAAAAAACCAAAAAGCTGGACAAGGAAAGATGTTATCTTTTGGTAGTTTTCGAGTCATGTTGCCTTCGAACATAGCATTATATATGGCATCCATTGGTTGGGTTTATTGTTTGACTTTAGGTGCTGTACTCATTTATCTGAGTTTATCTCCACCGACTGGTTAAGCTTCCAGTCCCCATGGAGCCTCTATCGATGCCTCCTGTGTCACAAAGATGTCCCAGTTTTGTATATCAAGTCTATGCTACCTTTAAGTAAGTCACCATACATCATTATGCTCTTGTTCGAAGGAAGTTGAAACCCGAGTCGGCCATTCCTCAGTTGTCTTGACTTTGCATGTCGGTCATTCCCGGTACAGTTACTGGTTCATGCACCTTATGATCAAGTCCTTCCACATTATACAACTTTGTTGAGTGCCTCATGTTGGATGATGGGGGATGCCTTAATTCCCTCCTTCCAGCGGATTTCATCCCATCGACTTCATATCATTTATTCTAGGATTTGAATCTAGAGTCATTTTTGAGTGCCTTGAGACTTGCAGTCATCAGTGGTAGGTTCTCTCACCATCGACAGTCTTTGGGAATACATCAATGTCCCATAATCGATGGATCCTCTCAAGTGTTCGACCTCAACACATTTATTCACACTTGTTAGTTTGCACTTTAGTACCTTGATTCCCATTTTCATTATTGGTGGGTGATCTCACATCTATTAACAGTATACATCAATGACCAGTAATCATACGATGGACTACTATGTTTGAACTCGACACCTCTATTCACATAGTAGGACATGTACTCATAGCGGTTTGTGTAGAAGACCTTCTGTTGGCACTTGGGCAGACCCGGGTTAACGCTTTATACTTCGCACCAACAAAAGACCCACTGTGTTGGCCCTTTCGGCAACAACCTGTGCGCAGGTTGTAGTCTCACCCGAAACAGCAATGGGGTGCCGCAAAATCAGGTTTCTGCATGTAAAGAGGGGGATTACTGTACCTTAGCCTTTCTAAACAATTATTATTCAACTTCCTGTTCACTTATCATTCATTCACATATAACTTCAGAGCATAATAAACAAACCAAACTTGCATAACCCACTACAGGGAATTCACTGCGAAGCTTAGTATTAGTAGAGATCTTATATTATCAGATATAATCAGTTAGATGCATGAAAATAACAGAAACAGAAACAACACAACAAAACCACAACACCACATATAACGTGGTTCACCCCCAGTGTAGGGGCTACGTCCACAAACTGTGTTTTATTCCTCTTTCCTCAAAACCACAGTTTATCTGCGCACCTAGCTGCAGATTCCTTCAGTCCTTAATAGCCACGCACACAGCAGCAGGCTTCTGTGCACACAGCTGCAGATCTTTCTTTCTTCCTTACAAAAACCCTCTGCGCACACAGCTGCAGAGGTCGTCCACGCACACAGCTGGGACTTGTCCTTTCCTTACAAAAACCCTCTGCGCACACAGCTGCAGAGGTCGTCCACGCACACAGCTGGGACTTGTCCTTTCCTTACAAAAACCCTCTGCGCACACAGCTGCAGAGGTCGTCCATGCACACAGCTGGGACTTGTCCTTTCCTTACAAAAATCCTCTGCGCACACAGCTGCAGAGGTCGTCCACGCACACAGCTGGGACTTGTCCTTTCCTTACAAAAACCAATCTTACTTGCCTTATATTTCCTTACATCAAAAATCCTAACCTCTCCATTTTACATAAGCGCTTATTTATACTGCGCAGCTTTACAAAACCCTGGTCTTAAACCATGGGCACCCACAAAACCCTAAACCCTGGATTTAAACCATGGGCTTATTACAAAAAGAGAGGGTTTTGACCTACCCCGACACCCCTAAGACTATTTTGTCCCAACGCTCCGCTTACAAATTAACCGCGGAGTTACCCCCTATGGAGTATGCGCTCCAACAGGCCCCTAAGACTCACTAGTGGCCCGTCCCGGGACACTCTGCAGCTTCTCTGATGGCCTAATATCGCTGAGGAGACATAGTATACTGCTGAATGAAGTTCTCCATGCTGTTGCCAGCTGCATACTTCTGTCCTTTGTAGCAGGTTTACTAAAGAAAGGCGCCGCGACCACCTGCATCAACATCCGGCTCTCGGATGGCCTATACTTGACCATCCACGACTTTGGGGTCCCCTGGAATTGCGTGTCCCGCCACATGGGGAGCCTACTTGGCGTAGTTCCGTGACACCAACAGTCAGCGCAGGGGGATTACCCAGAATCAATCTGCGAGGCCTCACGCCCTTGGCTGCTCTATGTTAGAGCAGACTCCTGGCCGTCTGTGTAAATTTAGAGCAAACTCCTGCCTGTCCTTGTACTTAGTCAAGCAGAACTGTGTAAATGGCATAGCGAGAAGGTGTTGTAGACCTCTGTCCCTTATGTCCCGTACCAACGTCTGAACATTACTGTCATTCGACATAGTTCGGACTGAAATGTCACAGATGTGCTTCAGACAAAAATTACAAATAGAAATAGCCCCTTATAAAATCCTAATGCAGGGAGTGGTATCATGGTTTAATCATGATACTAAATCTGACGACGTTCCGGGAATCTGCTCCTCAGGGCACCGGATTTTCCCCAAAATCTCATGATGATCAGTAATGAGAGCAACGCTCGTGCTAGCGCCGCCGAATTGCGGTATGTCCCATCTATCATAGTTGCGCCACACCCTGAGACTTCGACACAACCTGACCCTGCGACCGACGACCAGCTTGGTACTTCGCGGGCTGTGGACAGAGCATGTTACTTATTTAATTGGATCTCTCCCCTGTTCTGAACACCTGGCCTGTCGACATACTTTTTTAGTCGGCTCCCGTTTATCATAGAGGGGAAAAGTTCGCC
>LPNX010044565.1:352001-398107 GCA_001517045.1 Pseudotsuga menziesii
TCCTGTCCCTCTGCAGACTCCTTAGACCCCTTGGACCTTTTTTTGTCCTTTGATGTTTCCTTTACCATCCCTATAAACATGTGAAAATTAATACACGCGACTTTTAAACTCCTAATCACATATATACGCGGGTTTGACCCCTAAAACCGCGTACATCAGGATGTGTGCAAAATACAAATCCTTTTGGAGTTTTCCTTAACATGGATCTGACTCACTTAACTCCTAGCCTTCCATATGCCTTGAGATTGCTCGGATTTGACCTTTCATTACCCCTTTGAAAATCTATATAAGGAACTCTTTGGTACATTGAAGGCATATGAGAGAATTGAGAGCAAAGAAACTATAGTCCATTGTTGCCGGAACTTGTGCTTGAGTCTACATCCCTTTGTCCCTTGGAGCAATTTTGTGTTCTTCCCAAGCTTGCCTTTTGCTTGTGAGCTTGCTATCAAGAGATGAAGGATTGAGGTGGTAGAGGCCCAAGTGGGGGATTCAGTTTCTCTGATTCGCATACATGCTGACAGAGGTTGTATCCATTGTAATCTCTGATTTTGAATTAATAGAAATATATTTTCCTATCCAATAATGTATGTTTGAATGAATATTTTATCCATGGATGCTTTCAAATGTTTATACATTGTTGATTATATATGCCAGAATAGATCTAACACCAATATATATAGTATGCTTGTCTTGTCTACTTGTTGTTGAGGAAGTGATTTATCAATTCAAAATGAAGTTGGAAAGCTCAATGGGGATCTACTTCAACCGTCCGGAATAAGGTACGAGGTCTGATCCTTTAGTGTTAGATATTTAATTTCTATTGCATATTGGAAAGGATTGATTTCTGGAGTTAAGCTGTCTGTTGTGGTACCCCAAGCCGTAGGAATTTCTCTCCATAACAAATAGTAGACAGGATTGGGTAACTATAGATAGTAGAATAAATTTATTTCAATGTTAAATATTATGGAGGAAAAATAGTGTTATGTTTTACTTCTACTCCTATGTATTTACTTAGTATAACTGAATAAAATGCAGCAGTAAAACTACATTAGAGTTACAGTGATTACTTACAGTTAAGTATATAAACAAGCTACTAACCACATAGTTTATCTTCTAACAATATCAACTAAATCTAAGACTAATATTTAATATAAAATAGATAGGGTTATACTAAAAGTCCTTAATTTATAAAGAGTAAATAAAGTTACATATTTTATTTTCTATCTTTTTAAGAACTCTGAATAAAATATACCTGACAGTTTAGTAAAT
The DNA here is from genome assembly GCA_001517045.1 of Pseudotsuga menziesii. Classification (NCBI taxonomy): domain Eukaryota; kingdom Viridiplantae; phylum Streptophyta; class Pinopsida; order Pinales; family Pinaceae; genus Pseudotsuga; species Pseudotsuga menziesii. Next base: position 353,271 of record LPNX010044565.1, read on the forward strand.
AAAAGCAATGTAAGTATAAACAATAACTAGTATAAAACTAAATACTTACATATGTAGAAACTATTTTACATTTACTAGACAGGCTTATAACTGTGAAGGAAAAGCTTCAGGGTCGAAACCCTAACTTACAAATTATTTAAATATAATTTAAATTACTTAAAGATGTAAACCTTTCCATTTATAATTTTATAAATACACCTTACAGGAAGTTTCCACATCATATTTTAGACTGTTTATAGTCTTTGATGAAAACAAATATCTTATATAAACAAGCAAGATAAGATACAGTTAACAATATAGAATACCACTATACACCTGTAATAATCAAACCGAATTAACAAGTGGCAAAACCTAAGTATTAACAAATTTATGAACTTATTTTAGACAAGGGTTTTATTTCCACTAAAACCCTAGCTAGTATATTTTGGACAGGTGAGTTTAAAAATTATAAATTTCACATTATCACTGAGTTACAGTTTTATATTAACAATATCTACTTACAAAAGATATCTTAGACAGTAATTTTCTTCATTAACAATCGTATAGGAAAAACCCTAAATTACACAGATTCATAAATTGTAAGATTTCTGCAAAAATGAGACTGAGCTCGAATTAAAATAATTCTTAAAAACCCAATTTATTACATTGACAGGACATAAGGCTGAAAACTTAACCAAATTACAACACCTGGCTCAAGGTCGGAATTACCCAAAATCATAGCGAGGGTTTGTAAACAAAATTGAACAAACAACTTATTAAACCCATGCATCTAACGAAGAAACAGGACAATATTTCAAGCTCAGGGTTTCACCATCAACAACCCTGTTTACAAGCAGGGTAAAAACCCATTCTTTGAACCGAGGGCTTACCAGATTGGAGCCACGAGTCCCCGAAGCGAGCCAACATTCTCTTTGTCATTGAAATATCAAGCTGACACGAGTTCCTACAAGAAGAGCACTATACTGTGTGTTAATACAAAGGTTCATCTCCATTTAAAACCTACTGTAAAATCATTTTATTGTGAGTGTTTCATATTAAAAGAAAAACCAAATATATTTACCTGTAAATGAAAGAGTATCGAGCAGCGAAAAGAATGTCACCGGCTACGTAATGCACACACAAAAATCTCCAAACCCTACGATGACTGTGGAGCACGGACAGTAGTAAAGAATCTTAGCTTCACAACGTAGTGACATGTCACGAATGAGAGCGGGATTGAGCCATGGATGACCGAGAGCCAAACACAAAATTAAAACAGTCAACACTCGCAAGGTAGAGTTCACAGTTAAGAAGGCTTGCAAACCAATACCAAGGTCAGAAAAACCACAGCAACATCAAACAAAATCCTTGGAGCAATCTAGTAGAGGAATAGCCTCACAACCGCCATCAAAACTTCACAGTGCAGCCCATAGGACAGTGAGAACTTCGGAGGCAAATGACAAAGCAAATAGGGTTTGCAAGATTTTCATATCACCAATACATGGACAGGAGGTGACCACGTGCCCTCCAATACTTTTAACCATGCAAGGGTCGATTCCATAGTCCACCTGTGGTTTCAATCATCAAAATTATCAAAACAATGATTTTAATCAAACCACGCACGAACTATGGAGTACGCTTATATATATATTACACCAATGTTCATGCATAAACTATATCATAATGTTTGATAGCTTCGATATCTGCGTATGGATTAACAATGATCTCTTAACGTTGACCTTAGTGAAAATTTGTAATCACCTTGTCACATGGATAATCCCAATGTCAATCATGTTTTAGGACCTTTCTATTATTCATTATATTTATATAATTGAAAAACAATGATAGAATATGCACATATTATACTCCAAACTTATCACTTGTAAACCGACGGCTTTGGGTGATTATAATATATGGAGTTTGAATAGAATAGTAAAAGTATTTAAACTATGTCAAATACAATTCTCCACCTTGGTATAAGCTCTCTTAGACATTAGTTACTTACTCAACTTGTCAATACTAATAATAGACCATATCATTATTTGGCAAGGATAGTTTGTGGATGTTTATGTTAACCCGTTCTTAGCATAGTGAAGAATCTTGGTCATACTAATGACACATAGGGTCAAACTTCAGATTAGAAGTCCTAGGTAGAAAAATCTACCATAATAATTATTATAAATATTAACGTGTTGTAAGATAGGCAACATGACAATAGTAAATTTTATAATGGAATAAACCGTGGTCAAGTCTATAATCATTGGAATGACACTGATAACATATTTACCTATGACTTAGACTTATGAAGCAAGGGTAGAAAGTATTCCATCATGAAATGATGCATTTAATTACAATAATCAAGCTTATAATGTCAAGGAGAATTCCAGGCAGTAAGATTCCTACAAAATGCAAGTAACAATCAGACCGATACATTATTAAATAAGATGGTAATGTATGTCGTTACAATAGTGCATGCAGCAAGGCGATATTGTAAGTACATAATTTTATAACTTGTTAATGAGCATTTATTTCTACATACAAGTAATAGGTTGATAAATTCCATAACTAGTAAGCTAGCGACAAAATAGAAATATGTACTATATTGGAAATCTTTACTATCGAGATTGATAGAAGTACTTTCATGAAATAAAAAGACAGTTACCTTACCTCAACAGAGCTTGCTTTTAAATAGTTAGTTAATTACTAGCATTTTACAAGCAACAAATATACTTCTTGCTACTTATGAATTAAACCCCCACTGGATCGATCGTTACCTGTTAACATGTAAGAACCAGTAGTCCATCTACGTTAGCATAAATGCTAAGTAAGCCCAAGTTTTCAAAGATAGATTTCACCTACTTGCCAAAAAGAAAGTTATTAGTAAAACTGAAAAAAAGCTGTGTGCAGGTCCATCTCTTATACTTTACACAAAAATAAAAGTTGTATTAGTTAACATTCACCTACTTGCCAAAAAGTAAAGTTATTAGTAAAACTGAAAAAAAGCTGTGTGCAGGTCCATCTCTTATACTTTACACAAAAATAAAAGTTGTATTAGTTAACATAATATGAAAATAATTAATACTAAATGTTAGACTGTTTCATTTTCTGCTAACCGCTAGTAGTTAGTAAACTGTGTATTCAGACATTTTATGATACCTTAAAATTTTTAAATTTTTATGAAATTTTGGGGTTTTGACATGTGGTATCAGAGCTCAAGGTTCAAACACTACGCCTTGATGAAGCCCAACTTGCTTTTATGAAACAGTGAATTTAAATTTTTTTTTTGCTAATGTCATTTTCTTTTAATGTTATTCAACAGAGAAATTGTTTCTGAAGTTTAACAACATGTATGGAAAGACTGGAGGAATATGCAGAAGAGGAATCTCGCTTTAATGAACAAGAAAACTCACAAAGAGACATTATACAAGAGGAAATAACCACTAGTTCCTCAAAAATTTTACAAACAATAAAAGACTTAAAATCTGAAATGAAATCTGTTAAACGAGAAAATGAAAGGATTCTGAGAGCTCGGGAGGAGCTGAATCAGATCCTAACAGAAAGATTTCANAGACCCTATACAAGAGGAAATAACCACTAGTTCCTCAAAAATTTTACAAACAGTAAAAGACTTAAAATCTGAAATGAAATCTGTTAAACGAGAAAATGAAAGGATTCTGAGAGCTCGGGAGGAGCTGAATCAGATCCTAACAGAAAGATTTCAAAATGAGGGAAGGGGTAAAAGAGATGATTCAGAATATATAATTCACCAACATAAATATAAAAAGATTAAATAGACTAAAAATGAAAGCCGCTCATCTTCAGAGGTATTTGGTGATCAATGTAATTTTCATTCCACTAGTGATAGTAGTGATGACAATCATTATACTAAAAAGAGAAAATATAAACCCTATGAGGAAATTTCTGGGGAGTTTAAAAAGATTAAACCACCAAAATTCAATGGAGAAACCGAGAAGAGGGAGGAAGCAGAATCCTGGTTATCTGGGATGAAGAAGTACTTCCAAATTTATAACTATTCTAACCAATTAAAGACTAGAATGGATATCCACAATCTGTCAGGGAAGGATGATATTTGGTGGCAATACTTGAAGAGAGTGAAGGGAATAAGAGATAAGAATGTAAATTGGAGTACCTTCAGTAAGTACTTTAAAAATAAATTTCTATCCGAGCAGTACTATGAAGAGAGAGAAAAAGAATTCTATGAGCTTAAATTAGGTTCAATGACTATGAAATATTTGAACNCAATAAGTACTTTAAAAATAAATTTCTATCCGAGCAGTACTATGAAGAGAGAGAAAAAGAATTCTATGAGCTTAAATTAGGTTCAATGACTATGAAATATTTGAACAACAAGTTTTTAAGTCTGCTTAGGTATGTGCCATACCTTGTAGATGAAAAACCAAAGGTGCAGCGGTTCCTCAGCTGTTTACCTTATCACATCAAGGATAGGATTGAATATGACAATCCAAAAACACTAGAAGAAGCTATGAGGAAAGCCAATTTCTGTTTTGAACAGAATCGGAAGAAAGAGAGCATGGCCAACTGGAAGGCCAAAAAGAATAACAATCATTATGATCAAAAGAAGAAAGAGTTTGTGCCCAACCAGAGTTCTAAAAATAATAAGGCTAGAAATTTTCCTAACAAGAATTTCCAAGTGAATAAGAATAATTCACCAAGCAATCAAAACAATTCAAAGGGTAAAGAAGATGCTAATAATTCTGGAAATTACACCAAGAACTTTGAACACAAAGAACCCATAAAGTGTTGGGAGTGTAATGGCCCACATTATGCCTCAGTATGTCCTAATCGAAAAAAGATTGTCAGTAATATCCATACCATATAGGAGGAGATGACTGTTGGAGACTTAGCGACGACTATGCCCAGGATCAATGCATCCTTGGAGAATCGACAGGAAGACTATCAAACTTCCATGGTGGAAGTAGAAGGTATGATAAACCAAAACCATATAGCTATTTTTCTACCAATTGGTTCAGTTAGCTACTGGTTCAAAAAGGAAGGTAACTTGTTTTGTAAAGGAATGTGCAGTAGTTATCGATCAATTTGAAACTGTTGCAAAGATTAATGTACTACCTCTTGGTTCTTATGATATATTAATCGGTATGGATTGGTTAGAGCAACATAGAGTGATATTAAACTGTTATGATAAAACTTTTACGTGTATAAATAATCATGGAAAATCATTAAGTGTAAAAGGAATCCCTAGAAAAACAACCATAAGGCAGATTTCTACTCTGCAGCTTAAGAGAGCTGTTAGGAAGGGTTGTCAAGCTTATGCAGTAACAATAATTGATGAGGAAAATCTAAATAAAACAGATAAATTAAAATTGGAGGACGTACCAGTTTTAAGAGAGTATGCTGATGTATTTCTGGAAGAAATTCTGGGACTACCTCCAAAAAGGGAAGTAGATTTTACCATTGAGCTGGTACCAGGTGTAGTACCCAGCTCAAAGGCCCCTTATCGAATGAACATACTTGAACTTAATGAACTAAAGGCACAATTAAAAGAACTTATTGACAAGAAGTATATTCGACCCAGTGTGTCTCCTTAGGGGGAACCTGTCATCTTCGTTAAGAAAAAGGATGGAACTATGGAACTTTGCATAGATTATCGTCAGTTGAAGAAGATGACTATTAAAAATAGATATCCGTTGCCTCGCATAGATGATCTGTTTGATCAACTATGTGGAGCCACGGTGTTTTTGAAAATTGATTTAAGGTCTGGATATCACCAAGTTAGGATTAAAAATGAAGATATCTTTAAAACAGCATTTAGGACTCGATATGGTCATTATGAGTTTGTCGTCATGCCATTTGGGATTACTAATTCCCCAGCTGTTTTTATGTGTTTAATGAACAACGTTATGCATAAGTATCTAGATAATCTTGTGGTCGTGTTTATCAATGACATATTAATCTATTCAAAAAATGAAGAAGAACATAAAGAACATTTAAAAATTGTTTTGCAAGAGTTACAAGATCATCAACTCTTTGCAAAGTTTAGTAAATGCAATTTCTTTAATGATAAAATTCAGTACTTAGGTCATGTGGTGACTAAGGAAGGGATTTCAGTGGATCCCGAAAATATAAAGGCGATTGAAGATTGGTCGGTTCCTAAGGATGTAACTGATGTTCAATCCTTCATGGGAATTAGCGATTATTACCAGAGGTTCATTGAAGGTTTTTCGAGAATCGCAAATCCGATAACTTCTTTGCAGAATAAAGGAAAGAAATTTGATTGGAACCATAAATGTGAGGATAGCTTTAAAAAGTTAAAAACTTTATTAACCAACGCACCTATTTTAAGAATAGCTGATCCAAATAAAGAATTTGTAGTGTGTACAGATGCATGTAATGATGGCTTAGGCGGAGTATTGACTCAAGAATGGAATGTTATTGCTTATGAGTCTAGGAAATTCAAAATTCATGAAAAGAATTATGCAACTTATGATCTAGAATTAGCTGATGTTATACATGCTCTAAATATGTGGCATGATCACCTAATTGGAAGAAAATTTATTCTAATGACTGATAATAAAGGAATGAAATATCTGTTAGATCAGCCTAATCTAAATGCTAGACAAGCTAGGTGGCTAGCTTTTCTAAGTGAGTATGATTTCGAAATTCAGCACATTAAAGGGAAAGAAAATAAAGTTGCTGATGCATTAAGTAGAAATGCAAGACTACACTATACAATAGTTATCAACACGTATACAACAGATCTAGATGAATATCTTAAAGCAGGGGTAGAACAAGATGAAATTTACCAAAATTTACAAGCTAAAATGAAAGAAAATCCAACAGAAAGCTTAAGTAAATGGTACAGTTTGAATGAAAAAGGATTTTTACTGTACAAATATAGAATATATGTACCTAATGTACCTAAAGTTAAGTTATTAATTTTAGATGAAATCCATAAAACTCCATACTCAGGCCATCCAGGTTATTAGAAGACTATAACTATGTAAAGAAAAGAATATTTTTGGCCAAACATGAAGACTGAACTGGCAGACTATATCGCTAGGTGTTTTGAATGTCAGCAGGTGAAAAATGAACATCAACACCCAGCTGGATTACTTCAGCTATTGCCCATTCCTTGTTGGAAATGGGAGATAATTAGCTTAGATTTTATTACTAGACTGCCTAAAAATCATAATTGAAATGATTCTATCATGGTAGTGGTCGATAAATTAAGTAAAGAAGCCCACTTTATACCTATTAAAACTATGTATAAAGCTACAAACATAGCTGATATATTTCTAAAGAAAATATTCCGACTGCATGGGATACCGAAAGTTATAATCTTAGATAGAGACCCTAAATTTACAGGTAACTTTTGGAAATATCTGTTTAAAGGATTAAACACTACATTAAATTTTAGTACTTCGTTCCATCCTCAAATAGATGGGAAGATGGAAAAAGTAAACCAAGTACTAGAAGATTTACTAAGAATGTATGTGAAAGACCAACCAGGTAAATGGGAGGATTATTTGCATCTGGTAGAATTTGCTTATAACAATAACTATCAAGCGTCATCCAGATTTAGTCCTTTCAAAATCTTGTATGGAAGGAAATGTAATACTCCTATCTTATGGAGTAGTCCGGTGGATAGATTAGTATTAGGTCTTGAACTATTGAAGGAAATGGAATAAATTGTAAAGCAGGTACAAGGTAATATAAAAATTGTGCAGGATCGACAGAAAAGTCAAGAAGACCTTAAAAGAATTCCAAAGGAGTTTCAGGTAGGTGAACATGTGTTCATCAAGGTGACACCCAAAAAGACCTCTCTGAGATTGGGTAGTTTTTCCAAACTAGCACCTCGTTACTGTAGTCCAATTGAAATACTATCCAGGATTGGACAAGTAGCTTATCAATTAGCATTACCACCGAATTTAAGAGTTCATATTGTTTTTCAAATTTTTGTATTAAAAAAATATGTTCATGATGCTACTCATGTTGCTAGCTAGAATGATGTACAGATGGAACCAGAAGGAGATTTTCTGGTGGAACCGGACCGTATCCTCGGACGGAGGGAGATCACACTTCAAAAATGCACCATTGGTCAGGTGAAGGTGCAACGAAAGCATCTTAGTCCAGAGGAAGCCACCTGGGAATTGGAAAGTAATATGCAGGATGAATATCCAATTTTGTTCTAGTGGAATTCTGAGGATGAAGAATAAAGAACATTGAGGACGATGTTATACCTTAAGGGGGTGTGTATGTCACCCCAATTTTGCAAAAAACAATTTTTATATTATTTGACGACAATATGTTAAATTTTATGCTAAGTTGTAATTGATGACTCAGCAAGGTCAAGGATATTTAATGTAAATTCTGAATATTTTATTTATAAATAAATAAAGGAGGAGACAACAGCTTAGGAGAGATATTAAAAGAGTGTTTACTGGTCAAATTGGTGGAGGAGACTAGGTGGAGAGAAAACTGACATGTGGCAACATCCTCAAACCACTTCCAGCTATTGCAAGTGGAAATATCCCTACATTTGGGGTCATGATTCCCCAAGAAAGTGGAATCAGAGAAGGTGGCTCAATTAATGACAACTGACCCAAAAGACCTAGGAAATATTTATAAAAATTCTCTTTGAAGAGAGATGAGGTGGCTCATTCTGGAGAACTAATCATTCAGGTTTAATGAATGTACTTCAGAGAAATTCAATGGAAGGGAAATTTGGAAGGTGTTTGAGGGGATAACTGCTGATTGATCTAGTGTAGATTTTAAGCTAAAGATCATACTGTTGAGAGCATAGTATTTACTAAGGTATTGAACTATTCAGTTGGCAAAGAGTTCTACTGTTTGCATTCTCCACCAGTTCTCAACCAACAATGCCAGGAACAAGCTCGGGGGTCCTAAGGAATCGTTGTTTGAGCGCTCTCCAGGAGATTGGTAGGGAGGAATTACCTCCTAACGCTATTGTTGTCTGTCCTCATCAGGTTCTAAATTATTTTATTTTACTGTGTTGGTTAATTAAATCTTAGATAAATGCTATATGAATGTTATCAGTTTAGTTTGTGAAATGTTTGAGTTAGTACTTTTATTAAATTATTTTAAAAATGAAATGGAATTAGAAAATAATGTGTTAGAATGTAAATAAATTTCTAGACTATGTTTTCCCACACCTGGAAACCCCAGGCCGTACTCTAGCATAGGTAGAAGGTTTAAGTAGATAAGAGAATGAAAATAGTAGACAGGATTGGGTAACTATAGATAGTAGAATAAATTTATTTCAATGTTAAATATTATGGAGGAAAAACAATGTTATGTTTTACTTCTATTTCTCAGTATTTACTTAGTATAACTAAATAAAATGCAGCAGTAAAACTACATTAGAGTTACAGTGATTACTTATAGTTAAGTATATAAACAAGCTACTAACCACATAGTTTATCTTCTAACAATATGAACTAAATCTAATACTAATATTTAATATAAACTAGATAGGGTTATACTAAAAGTCCTTAATTTATAAAGAGTAGACATAGTTACAAAGTTTATTTTCTATCTCTTCAAGAACTTTGAATAAAATCTACTTGACAGTTTAGTAAATAAAATCAATGTAAGTATAAATAATAACTAGTATAAAACTAAATATTTACATATGTAGAAACTATTTTACATTTACCAGACAGGCTTATACCTGTGAAGGAAAAGCTTCAGGGTCGAAACCCTAACTTATAAAGTATTTAAATATAATTTAAATTACTTAACGATTTAAACCTTTTCATTTATAATTTCGAAATACACCTTACAGGAAGTTTCCACAGCATATTTTAGACTGTTTACAATCTTTTATGAAAACAAATATCTTATATAAACAAGCAAGATAAGATACAGTTAACAATTTAAAATACCACTATACACCTGTAATAGTCAAATTGATTAACAAGTAGCAGAACCTAAGTATTAACAAATTTATGAACTTATTTTAGACAAGGATTTTATTTCCAGTAAAACCCTAGCTAGTATATTCTCGATAGGTGAGTTTAAAAAATATAAATTTCACATTATGACTGAGTTACAGTCTTATATTAACAATATCTACTTACAAAAGATATCTTAGACAGTAATTTTCTTCATTAACAGTCGTATAGGAAAACCCCTAAATTACACAGATTCATAAATTGCAAGATTTTTGCAAAAACGAGACTGAGCTCGAAGTAAAATCCTTCTTGAAAACCCAATTTGATACATTGATAGGCCGTAAGGCTGAAAATTTAACCAAATTACAACACCCAGCTCAAGGCCAGAACTACCCAACATCATAGCGAGGATTTGTAAATAAAATTGAACAAACTTATTAAACCCATGCATCTAACGAAGAAACTGGACAAGATTTCAAGCTTAGGGTTTCACCATCAACAACCCTGTTTACAAGCAGGGTAAAAACCCATTCTTTGAACCGAGGGCTTACCAGATTGGAGCCACGAGTCCCCAGAGCGATCCAGTGTTCTCTTCGTCACTGAAATATCGAGCTATCACGATTTCCTGCAAGAAGAGAACTATACTGTGCGTTAATACAAAGTTTCATCTCCATTGAAAACCTACTGTAAAATTATTTTACTGTGAGTGTTTCATATTAAAAGAAAAAACAAATATATTTACCTGTAAATGAAAGAGCATCGAGCAGTGAAAAAAATGTCACCAGCTACGTAAAGCACAAACAAAAATATCGAAACCCTACGACGACTTTGGAGCACAAACGGTAGTAAAGAAGCTTAGCTTCACAACGTAGTGATAGGTCATGAAGGAGAGCAGGATTGAGCCATGGACGACCGAGAGCCAAACACAAAATAAAAACAGTCAACACTCGCAAGGTAGAGTTCACAGCTAAGAATGTTTGAAAACCAAGACCAAGCTCAGAAAAAACATAGCAACGTCAAATAAAAGCCTTGGATCAAGCTAGTAGAGGAACAGCCTCACGACCACCATGGAAACTTCACAATGCAGCCCACAAGACAGTGAGAAATTCGGACACAAATGACAAAGCAAATAGGGTTTGCAAGATTTTTTATATCGCCAATACATGGACAAGAGGTGACCACGTGCCCTCCAATACTTTTAACCATGCAAGGGTCGAGTCCATAGTCCACCTGCGGTTTCAATCATCAAAATTATCAAAACAATGATTTTAATCAAACCATGCATGACTTATGGAATAAGCTTATATATATATTACACCATTGTTCATACATAAACTATATGATAATGTTTGATAGCTTCGAGATCTGCGTATGGATTAACGATGATCTCTTAACATTGACCTTAGTGAAAAGTTGTAATGACCTTGTCACATGGATAATCCCAAAGTCGATCATGTTTTAGGACCTTTCTATTATTCATTAGATTTATATAATTGCAAAACAATGATAGAATATGCACATATTATACTCCAAACTTATCACTTGTAAACCGACAACTTTGGGTGATTATAATATATGGAGTTTGAATAGAATAGTAAAAGTACTTAAACTATGTCAAATACAATGCTCCACCTTGGCATAAGCTCTCTTAGACATTAGTTACTTACTCAACTTGTCAATACTAGTAATAGACCATATCATTAATTGGCAAGGATAGTTTGTGGATGTTTATGTTAACCTGTTCTTAGCATAGAGAAGAATATTGGTCATACTGATGACACATAGAGTCAAACTTCAGATTAGAAGTCCTAGGTAGAAAAATCTACCATAATAGTTATTATAAATACTAACTTGTTGTAAGCTAGGCAACATGATAATAGTAAATTTTATAATGGAATAAACCATGCTCAAGTCTATAATCATTGGATAAAGGCTGATAATATATTTACCTATGACTTAGAATTACAAAGCAAGGGTAGAAAGTATTCCATCATGAAATTATGCATTTAATTAAAATAATCAAGCTTATAATGTCAAGGAGAATTCCAGGCAGTAAGATTCCTAAATAATGCAAGTAACAATCAGACCGGTACATTATTAAATAAGATGGTAATGTATGGCGTTACAATAGTGCATGCAGCAAGGCGATACTGTAAGTACAGAAGTTTATAACTTGTTAATGAGCATTTATTTGTACATACAAGTAACATGTTGATAATTTCCATAACTAGTAAGCTAGCAACAAAATAGAAATATGTACTCTATTGGAAATATTTACTATCTAGATTGATAGAAGTACTTTCATGAAATAAAAGACAGTTACCTTACCTCAGCAGAGCTTGCTTTTAAATAGTCAGTTAATTACTAGCATTTTACAAGCAATAGATATACTTCTTGCTACTTATGAATTAAACCCCAACTGGATCGATCGTTACCTGTTAACCTGTAAGAACCAACAGTCCATCTACATTATCATAAATGCTAAGTAAGCCCAAGTTTTCAAAGATAGATTTCACCTACTTGCCAAAAAGTAAACTTATTAGTGAAACTGAAAGAAAGATGTGTGCAAGTCCATCTCTTATACTTTACACAAAAATAAAAGGTGTATTAGTTAACATAATATGAAAATGATTAATACTAAATGTTAGACTATTTCATTTTCTACTAACCGCTAGTAGTTAGTAAACTGTGTATTCAAACATTTTCTGCTACCTTAAAAATTTGAAATTTTTATGAAATTTTGGGGTTTTGACAAATCCATTTTCAATACACTGACTTCTGGGACAAAGACAAGGATACATTTTGCAATGCAAAGAACATAACAGCCCTCAATAAAATATTCAAGCAAAAGATAACAACTATGGGTGGAAAAGGCAGGACTTCAGAGAAAGCTAAGAAGCTAGAAGAAGAAGAGGCCAAGAAAAGAGAAGAAGATGCTACCATATTCATATAAGAGGTATAAAATTGTCTAAGAATTGAAGAGGAAGAGAAGAAACGAGCTGCTAAAGAAGCAGCTAGGAAAGAAGAAGAAGAAGAAAGGAAAAGAAAAGAAGAAGCCAAAATAAAGAAGAAACAAGCAGAAAGTGAGGGCTTCAGGCTAACAGAATCCCAAAAGGAGAAGCAGCTCATAGAGAAAATCGATGTACAAGAAGTTCAAGATCCTACAGATCAAGAACAAGGAAGATCTAATCATAATCCCTTGGAGCTTACTGTCTCTTCTTGTAGTATATTAGGAGATGTTTTGATTTCTGCTTTTGATTTTATTCCTTTCATGCCTACTGGAGGAGAGGAAGTATCTAATTTTAACACCATATTCTATGACAAAGAGAAGAAAAGGATTGTCAAGAGGACCAATAAAATGTAGATATTGGAGGACATCCAAGTAAGATGGTGACAAAAAATACAATGGTACATGGTACGCATAAAGATCCACGGTTGATAGCAAGAGCTGGGGTAGCATTAACCTTAACAACTGAAGACAATGTGGATAGGCTCATGACGGATATGGAGCACTCACGGAAGAGTGTATCCTAGCTGAAAGAAACCTTAAAGAAGGAAAGGGATGAAATCCAAAAGCTAAAGAGAAAATATGAATACATGACAGGACAAGTCAAGGTTTCAAGAACAGAATGTCAAACTCTGCAAGCAGATAAGGATGCTTTAGCAATATCTGCAGAAAACACAATGAAGAATTCCCAGGTTACTTTGGTAGAGTTACAAAAGCTATGGCTGGAACATAAGAGTTTACAGACTAAAAATGATAATATTCAGCTATCATGTGGAAATTTAAATGAAGAAAAGAACAAGTTGGAGAGCAAGGTTACTGAGCTAGAAATAGAAAAAGTTGCTACAGAAGAAAAGGAAAGGCAATATCAGATGCAGATAACAACATTAGAGGAATAGAAAAATTCATTGACTGCATCATTAAAGGGTGCTATGGAGTAGAAATCTAACATTCGTCCACTAAAGGAGCATGTTCTGACTCTTAGGCAAAGGATTCATCAAATACAAATACAAATAGAAGATGAAAGATGCAAAGTTTTGTATATAGACACCAGGATGGAGGAGATTATGAATACCACGTCATACTTCCTGGATACGAATCAGGATATATTGGAAATTGATCCAGGAGGATATTGGTGGCCACCCACCTATTCCTCTTGGACCCCCACCATTTTTTCTTTTAGTTTTCCAGTTTCCTTAATTGTAGCACAATTTACTATTTTTGGCATTTTTCGGGTCCTAAACTTCCGGAGCCGTTTTGAGGCCCTAAACAACGTTTTTTTGGCATTGAATGGTTGGGAAAATAAGATTCCATGCTGGACTTGATATTTTCCATTTATGGAGGTAATCCTTAAAAAGATATTTCTAACAATGTATCATGCGCATCAAACAGAGGCAGTATGCTAAAGTTACGACCCAGGGAAATTGATGTACCAAGTTATCCAACGGGGCCCACATTAAGGCATTTCATCTCCTAGGGTTAGTTTTTTGGATGTGTAGGGTTTCCATTTTTTCTCAATAATATATAGGCCTTCGAGCCTCTTTGTAACACAAAGTTCAGAGGCATGTAGCCACCACATCTCTTCTCAGAGATAAGCTACCAGCACTCTAGCTAGTTTATTTCCATTCTATATGTAAACAAGTTTCAGTTATTGATTAATGAAATGAAGTGTTATTTCCACTACATATTTTTTTTCTATGGTTATTTGTGTATTCTATTGCATTCTTGCATAAATATGGATAAGTGGTATCAGAGCAATCTGCTCTTTCTCGATCCTTCTTTGCACATCCCCAACAAGGGCGAGGTATAAAGAGTTAGGGCTCGATCTGGTTGAACCTTTGCAAGATCAGCCTCGCAAATCCCGATGGCCACCCATGGGGGATGGAAATAAAGACAAGGGTGCAGAATATCCTATCAAAATTTTGTTCCAGGAGGCCATTGAAAAACAAAGGAATGCAATGATGAATAACTTCACCCAGATCCTTCAACGACTTCCCACTGGCGACGCATCTGCATCTAGAAGCCACTCTGGAGGTGCAACCCCTTTTAAGGTACATGTAAACTTCAAAATTCCCATATTTGATGGTCGAATATATGCAAATGTCGTAGATAAATGGTTGAATCTGTTAGAAGGATATTTATCGGTTCATGACTTTTGTGACTGGGAAAAGATTACTTTTTCTCTGCTCAAAGTCGCCCCCCATGTCAAGGACTGGTGGGAAACCCACTGTGAGAGAAAGGATGAGGAGGAATCCTCTCTGTTCTCAGCTGTAACCACTTGGAATTCTTTCTGAGATGCCATAAAGGGACAATATTATCCGGTGGGGAGCTATGAGGACAAGTACATCCAATGGACTATGCTATAGCAGCAAAGAGATCAAGATGTGCATGAGCTGACGAATCTGCTCCATACCCTGTGCACCAAATTGGGTATCAAAGATTCAAAGAAAAATTTGGTGCTGAAGTACTATAGTTGTCTACACAGATACATTCAAGAGGAAATGGAGTTGCTCAACATCTCCTCGCTTGGTATGGAATATCGGTATGCTGCCAAAATTGAGCAAAATTCAAACAGAAAAAGCGAGACTTTGGATCTGCAAATCAGAAGCAATGGAAAGGTGCCCCGAAACCACAGAACCAAGGCATGGAAACTCAATAAAACTTTCCAAAGCCACAAGCAAAGAGAAACACAGCAAAGACAAAGAAGGAAGCGGGAAAGTGGTGTGTGGTGTGAATTCCATAAGAGCCCCACTCACAACACAAGTGAGTGTCAGGCTAAGCAGTCACTGGTGGCTAAGATAAAGGCTTCTGAATCAGATGCATACTCTGACACTGAATCTGAACCTGAGAAGGGGAATGACAAAGGGAAGAATATTATCGATGCAGATCCCAACACCATCGTTGCCACCACAAAGATCCAAAAGGAAGAACCAAAAGATTCAGAGGAGGAGGATCATCTTTTCCACTCCCAGATGTGGGTAAAGGGTTCCTCGCTACAGTTCATCATTGACAGTGGGAGCGAAAAGAACCTAATTTCAGCAGAGGTTGTGAAGCATTTGGGTTTTTCGACCACAACACACCTGGAGCCGTACACCATCGGGTGGCTTCACCAAGGATGAGATCTTCGCGTCAGCCAGCAGTGCCGCCTTCCCTACATCATCAAGCCCTTCACCGATGAGGTATTATGTGATATTGCTCCTCTTGATGTTTGTGATGTATTATTAGGTCAACCATACTTATGGAAGTGACATGCTATGTATGAGTCCCAGCCTCGCACTATTATTATTACGTTGGGAAATAATTTGTACAGGATACCAGAGTTACCACCCCCTACCGCTATCTCTTTGGTTACTGAAAAACAATGCAGTAAGCTCATTTCCAATACCATGAAGTTTGTTTTATTGATGATCCGCCCTTAGGGAAATAAGAAGATCGTGACCACAACCTCCAGACAGGGCCCCTCCGCACAAAAACAACAAATGGACAAGGTCGTGGAGGAGTACCGGGACATATTCACCTCACCCACCGGGGTGCCTCTCCACTGTCAAGTCAAGCACCCCATCGATCTGACCCTAGGTGCATCACTGCCCAATGGACCGATCTATCGCCACTCTGTTCTAGAGAATGATGAAATCAAGAGGCAAATTCAGGAGCTGTTGTAGAAGGGTCACATCCAGCCAAGTTCATCGCCCTATGGGAGCCCGATCATGTTGGTACAGAAAAAGGATGGTACTTGGAGACTCTGTATTGACTATCAGGCGCTGAACAAGATCACTTTATAGAACAGGTACCTGATCCCACAGACTGATACCTCCTAGACTAGCTTAAATGTCAAAACCCCAAATTTACTGAAAAATTTAAAATTTTTAAAATATAGATGATATCCAATAATGCAGTCAGTTAACTGCTTTAATTAGTTTTATGTTATTGATTTTATAATTTGAAATATCTATTTGATTATGTTTATCTTATAGAATAATTCTTTTTCAGTTTAATGACTTATTTTTCTTTACGACAACAAGGTGGAACTGTCTTGGTATTCTGGGGCTTACTTAGCTTTTGAGCTAACGCAGAAAGTTTATCTGATCTCACAGATTTATAGGTAAGAAAGATCCGGTGCTGCTTGTCAATAATCATAAAGTATGCAGATATACGTTCGTTGCAAATAATAGCTCAGTAAAAGAATATATATGTTGTTTCAATTTCAAATTCTTTTATGAGGTAAAACCATTAGATTGTTATTCTTTTTAAAGACGCCATAGAAACAAGATTCAGTCCTAGCAGTATTGGTGACAGTTGCTCTCTCTTTCTAGTTTGTAATTTATAATTAATGTGATCTAACCTCTTCAATGTTTATCAATGTTTACCAAAGTCATCATGTGTAAATGCCTTAAATTTATCCTTACACGCAGGTTAAAGATGGCGGGGTTTTACGTTAAGGGTCTATCTTAAATTGTGATCATAAACAATTTACGTCATGACAAATTTTGGTTACTTCTTGTGATATGAAAGTAATGCGCAATAGTTAATGATTTTTTGTACTATTATTCCATCTTCCAAAGCTTTGAATCTTAAAGGAATTATATCATTATTACATACTGCTATCAAAAGAATTAAAAGGATTAAGTTAGTGTCGATGAACTAAGTTCTTTTACACCTAACTTACTTGGAAGATTTTGTCCAGTTATTGTTATTAATTCATCAAAATTCGAATGACAAGCCCGATAATTACTATAGGGCTTAACATTCTCATTACAAACCTTAATAGTTTAATAATTAAATACTCAAAGGCATAACTAGAATCAAGCTAGAAAGAAGGGTATCTTATCATAAATAAATTTTATGAATTTCTTTTATAAAATATTAAAATGGCATAACCTTCGATAGATTTATAATCGTTTGATTGAATGAATACCATGTTTGCATAAATGATGGGTCGTAGTATTGACCACACCCTTGATAAGTTTATGGCCTAACTTTTATATTAATGTTTCTTTTGTTTACAATATAGCGTGCATGCTTGGTTGACTTCGGGAGTATCGAACCTTGTAGAACCTTCACAACATCGTATGATTGGAATGAAAAATCATTTTGTTGATGATACGCTGGAACTATTGAGATTACCCACTGCATGCAAATAATTTTGATTGTGTACGTGGACTCATCATAGCCAAGCGTTGTGAAGTTAAAAGGCACTTGCGAACCCTAAACGTGTTATTCCCTCCGTTGTTTTCACCCTCCAGCCGCTCTGCTACTGTGTTTTTGACTGCCTTGTCGCTCTGCAACTAGTTGTTGATAGTCTCCCAACTTGCTTCTTTGTCTCTTGCACCTCGTGATCTCTCCCTGAACGCTCGATAGAGAAGAGCTGTAACAAAATTGTTCGCTGCTTGGGTTGGGTTGGTTTTTTTTCTCTGGGGTTTCACCTTCGTGGCTAGCTCATTTCATTATTCACCAGACAGTAAAAGTCTCATTCATCTGTGGCCTAGTAGTGAGAGCCATGGTGTCGCATCTCGAGAGTTGTTGGGTCTTAGGGTTTCGCAACAAGGTGGACTTTAGGGTGGAAAATAGTTGCGGCCCAAGCGTTTATAATTGCTTGGATTGTCACTCCATCTCTTGGCTGTTGCTGGTCATTTCTGTGTTGGTAACCTCCATTTTTCCTGTGACAGATGAAGGATTTGTTCCTCCTTGCTTTGGTAGCTGCACTACTCTTTGTGGGTGGTTACGTTTCAATGAAGTTTTAGGTAAGAACTATTATTGGTATCTTTGTTTCTTTACACTTTTGTTTCATTACATCTCTATTTATATAAGTGCAAAGTCTTACGATATCATGGGTGTTGTTACACAGGTGACGGCTTGTCCTTCTGCGTGGTTGGTGCAAGGCTGGGACAACCGCTTGCTCACGGGTAAGCCTTGGATATCCCATGGCAGTTCAACCTTGTTCAGTTCCTTATGGGACATTTGATGGTTGGTCGCTGTGGCCTGCAAAACCCTTGTGGTTTTGGTTTACCTGGGTTAACTTGGTTCGTTGTTTTTGTTGAAGATAAACCCTTGCTTTATGCGGGGCTTTTGGCTTAGGCCATGACCTGTAAATTTTGATTTTGCTTCTAGTTTTTTTGTATAAAATGTATAAATGAGGGAAGGCCAGTAAAGCCATACTCTGTTAACTCTTAGAAGCCGAGAGGCATTTAGAAAGGAGCTTAAAATCTTTTGTTTGATACCTCTGTTGTAAATTTTGATACAATAGGGTTTTACCCTAACTTGGCGATGTGAAGATGTATGTACTGTTTTTAAATTATATTTATTTACAATATAATACTGTAATTTATTTTGTTATTACTTATATTGTATAATGGGTTATTAAGCTCGGTGAATCGAGCATGTCTATGTTCTGTTAATTTATTTCCTGCAAGTTATTACATTTAAATTTACTCTGTAAATTATTTTAAATATTATCTGTTTACCTTATTTTCCTTTGTTCTAATAAGGTTTTAAATATTATTTTATATTGGTTAACTTTCAGGAGGAAAGCAAGTAATTTAATGTTTTTGAGTTGTACTTATGTAACTGTATAGTTACATCTTTAGTATAAAGTTTATGTTTACTTGATACTTATTATAATGTTATAAGAATTGTTACTTTACTTACAAGAAAATATTGTTCCTATAATTATATACATTATCTTTATATTTAGTCTATTTATGATGTGTATAGATGGGAAAATATTTTATTGTTATATTCTTATGCTTTCTATACTAAATAATTTATAAAGAAGTTCCTTCTGTATTCTATATTACCCTATTTATATTATAACATTACTAATTGTAAAATAAGGGAAATAACAAATTAACTGTGTTTCTTTCTCTAAACAAATAGTAGTGTTTGTTTAAATTCCATAAGAGACAGGTTAGTAGCTGTAGAACTTGCTTAAGTTCAGCTGGATAAGATGAATGAATTATTTGCATTATCAGTCATAAGTAAAATCTTAAACCAACTAGTTTTATCTTTAGAATTAAATCAAGGTTTTTCTATCCTTACTCACAATTTGGTTGCTATAATTACAATAGTTATTTATCCTAAATAGTAAAATCAATGAACTGTAAAGCTGAAAGGCATTTTTATTTAACCTAATACTACACATTTTAACTATTATCTTCTTTTCCTTTTGTTTCAAAATAGATATAAAGATTACGGAAGTGAATACTGTATAGAGAACTATTTCATCTACCAAAACATACTACTATTAGTGTAATGATATAACTTCCTTTCCTTTTCTAATAATCTGACATTCACAATCTAGGTCTAACACTACTCTATGTACAAAATAATATTTCTTCTGATAACAAATATCTTAATAAAAGAAAACATTCTAATATTCAAGCTAACATATTATTTTAAATTTACATCATACTTTCTTCATTTAAAAATGCCACCTATGCCAGAGTACGATCTGGATTACTCCAGATGGGGAAAAACACAGGTAGGATTTATTTTTCATCAAGAATAAATTCATTACTAAACAAGCTAATATATTCTATCCTCTAGGTTTACATCATAACCTGAAAATGCATCATTCACTCACACACAGATATTAACATAGAAATTAGTAGATAGCAGAACCTGTTCTTTAAGCTGGTCGACAACAGCAATGGGAGGCCATTCCTCCCTACCAACTCCTGGAGAGCGCTCAAACAACGACTCCTCAGGACCCCCGAGCCTGCTCTGGTCTCCCTGGATGGAACTAGGTGAAGCAAATAACCAAGTACTAGTCCTGAGACTCAATACCAATCCTGAACTCGTCAGTCAAATCTCTCAGCTAAGAAGTTGTATTAGATCATGTTCCTGCAGTTTATCCTTCAAAAGACCTTCCTTATAGTTTCCCTTTTCCCAATGAATTCCTTGAAGTGCATTCTCCCTGAATGATTCTTCTCCTGGAAAATATATGAGCAGCCTCAACTCTCTACATTAGGCATTTTTAAAAGATTGCCTAGGTCTTTTTTGGGTTAGTTGTCATTAATTGAGCCACCTGCTCTGATCCCACTTTCTTGGGGGATCATGACCCCAAATGTAGGGAAGTTGCCACCTGCAACATAGGAAGTGTTTGAATATGCTACCACTTGTCTTTTCACTCTCCACCTAGTTCCTTCCACCAGTTTGACCAGTAACACTCTTATTAACAGGTCTCCTAAGCTGTTGTCTCCACTTTTATTTATTTAAAATAAAATATTCAGAATTACATTCCACATCTTTTGAATCTGCTGAGTCATTAGTTTCAAATTGGCATTAAATTTAACATAATGTCTTAGGAATCAATTTAAAACAAATAACATAATTTTACAAAATTGGGGCATGTGACATTAAAGGGGCAAAATATTTTAGCAAGATCGACTTAAAGTTCGGGTATCACCAGGTACCGATCGAGCTGACCGATGTGTGGAAGACTTCCTTCAAAGCCAAGGAGGGACTTTTCAAATGGTTGGTCATGCCTTTCAGGCTGACAAATGCTCCTGCAACCTTCATGAGACTGATGGATGACATCTTGTGGCCATTCACCAACTCATTTGTAGTAGTGTACTTGGATGACATCCTGATAATCAGCCAGACTTAGGAAGAGCACCTCCACCACTTCCGATAGGTCCTCCAAACATTGCGGCAACACAAGTTGTGTGCCAATTTGGACAAGTGCACTTTTGGAATGACCCAGGTTCAGTATCTGGGATACATTATTGATGATTGTGGGGTGCATGTGGATCCAACCAAGATCCAAGTCATTCGGGATTGGCCAGCCCCAACTACTCTAACAGAGCTTCGCAGCTTTTAGGGCCTTGCTAATTTCTACCACAGGTTCGTGCTGGGATTCTCTCATATCACTTGGCCTTTGAGTCAAGTCACCAAGAGAGGAGTGAAAGAAAAATTATTTTGGTCAGAAACTCAGCAGAAGGCATTTGCAGAATTGAAACATCACCTCTATTGTGCCCCAATGCTCACATTACCAGACTTGCAACAACCATTTGAGATCAAGACAGATGCCTCTGACTATGCTATTGGGGCAGTCCTTACTCAACAAGGGAATCCAGTGGAATATCACCGTGAGACACTATCAGACACAGTCTGCAAATATCCCACTTTTGACAAAGAGATGTATTACATTGTATAGGATTATCGGCAATAGAAGGATTACATTTTGGGGAAGGAAACGATCGTCCACATAGACCACCGACCCCTGCAGTTCATGTAGACATAAGGGAAGTTACAAAATGATCACCATCAGAAGTGGTCCACATATCTACAACAGTTTCATTTGAACATCAAGTACAAGAAGGGAAGCACCAATAATGTTGCAGACTGCCTCAGCCGACCACCAATCATGGCAATAACAACCGTGCTCAACTCTTATGGGCATGAGACTTCTGATTGGTCGCTTCTCTACAAGAGCGATCCAGAATTCAAGCACACATACCAGATGCTCTTAGAGGGAAACCAAGTTCTGAAATTTCACCTCCAAGATGTACTACTGTGTCACATGGGACACCTTTGTGTTCCTTCAAGTGAGCATGCCAAGATTATTTGGGAAATACACTACAGTCGAGTCGCTCAGCATTTTGGGGTCGAGAAAATAGTGGCAGTACTATAGAAGTATTTCTATTGGCTGAACCTTTGACAATACACCGATAAGTACATTTGGTCCTGCACTACCTGCACCATTGCCAAACCATCCATCAAGAAGCAAGGACTCTATACTCCGTTGCCTACCCGTAGTCATCCTTGGGAATCCATCTCCATGGATTACATGTCAGGCCTTCCTTCTACTAAGCACGACAATGACTGTGTGTTTGTGGTCATTGACAGATTCTCAAAGATGGCCATAATGGCAGCCTGCAAGAAGAATATCACAGCAGAAGCCACTGCTAAACTCTTCTTTGAATGAGTTTGGGTACACTTTGGTATCCCACAGTTTATAATCTCAGACTGGGACAACAAGTTCCTTAGTACATTCTGGTCTAGCCTATGGTCAATTCTAGACACCAAGCTGACAAAGTCCATAGCTTTCCATCCCCAGACTGATGGCTTGACAGAGGTTGTCAATAGGATGATCGTACACATTTTGTGCATGTACAACTCAAAGCATCCACACACATGGGATGAGAGCCTCCCCTATGTACAACACAGCTATAACCGAGCCCTCCACAGCTCAACCAACCACAACCCCTTTCAGGTGGGCTTGGGATTCCAGCCACTATGTCCCATTGACATAGCCATGCCATTTGCAGCTACTCACGCTGATTCAACTCATATCTAGTCTAAAGTTTCCAAGGAAAACAGCTTCATTGAGCGCATTCAACACATAATCCAACAAGTTCATGACATATTGGACAGATCCAATGCTAAGTACAAGTAGTGACATGATTAGCATTGGGTGTAACACCACTTCCAGGTGGGTGACAAAGTGTGGCTACATTTACAAAAGGAGCGCCTCGCTGGACCCAACCACAATATTTTCCCACTCTGATGTGGGCTATACACCATCATCAAGGCTGTTGAGGAAAATTCCTTTGAGCTCAATATTCCACCATTCCTTGTTCTACACCCCGTGTTCAATGTGGACCACCTTTGGCCCTACTTTCCACCTCTACTGGACACATCAGACGTGGCATAACAACTCACTCCAACCGAGTTAAACCCCAATTGCATGGAACAAGTCACAACTGATCAGATTATGGAGACATAGACCCTGGGAAATTGATGTGCCAAGTTACCCAACGGGGCCCACATTAAGGAATTTCACCTCCTAGGGTTAGGTTTTTGGATGTGTAGGGTTTGCATTGTTTCTCAATAATATATAGGCCTTTGAGCCTCATTGTAACATAGAGTTCAGAGGCATGTAGTTGCCACATATCTTCTCAGAGATAAGCTACCAACACTCTAGCTAGTTTATTTACATTCTGTATGTAAACAAGTTTTATTTATTGATTAATGAAATGAATTGTTATTTCTGCTGCATATTTGTTTCTATGGTTATTTGTGTATTCTATTGCATTCCTGCATAAATCTGGATTAGAAATTATAAATGGAAAAATGGTTTGGATAGAAACCAATAAATAATCTCCTGCAGACCTAGCCGTGAAAGATCAACAGACATTGTAGCAGGAATATGAGTTAATGGAATTTGTTAGTAATGTTGCAGAGGAAAATAAAAAGACAGTAAAGAAGACAAATAATGCTTATGTCGAATTTTACTAGAGAGTACTTGTAGAACGAGCAAGTCGATAAGTCAACTTGAACGAGAGCCGACTTAGTCGATCAGCCGACTAAGTCGATGCGCCGACTTAGTCGATCAGCCGACTAAGTCGGCCGATCGACTAAACTAAGAGAATAGGTCAGCCACCTAAGGTCATGTCGATTCACCGAACCGAATGGTAGTTATTTTGTAGCCATTTTGTAATCATATATATTAGGCTGTTGAGCCAGACGAGAACTCAGTTCAGTTCTCTGTGTTGTATGGACTCATTTGTATAATATAATCTGTTTATTCACCTATCCGTTCTTATCTCTTGTCTCTGTTTTATATTTATATATGTTTTAGTGTGTATTATTGGTAACTTTATGTGATCTATGAGATTACAACATTGGTTCCGTTGCCGGTAGTACACGACTAGAATGTATGCAAATAGATGATACCAGAGCAGGAGATTAAGGACTGGTGGGAACGTAAAGTTGCAAACTATTTGCAGAATTACACGCGAAGGAACAAATTAACAGTCGCACAAGCAAAAGACATATTTTTCACAGAGATGCATGAAAATTGTGTCGAATCAGTGCCCCAACTTTTGAAGAAATTCCTAGATGAGAAAGTCGGACGGTATTAAAGAACAACAGTTGCTGGAAAAACTGATCCGCGGAGGTAGAACAAACTTGTCAAAGTGGTTCGAGAAAATCGCCGATGACTTCTGTGAGGAACAAGCAGTCAAAGATAGAAATTCAGTAGAAACAGTCAAGGAGAAATTTTACACAGATCTCACTGAACAATTTCTGTGCTCCCTACCGACCTTGTTGTTCAAATTCTTGATCGAGAAAGGAGCAGGACATATTTTCGAACCTCGTCCATCACTTCATGAACTGCCATAGAACTCTAACTGGGCAGAGAAGTAGAGGAAGTGGGAAAAATTCATTACAGAAAGGGAGTGGGAATACTTCCTAATCAAATAGACCAAACTATCTGGGATTTCTAAGAAAGCATCGGGTAGGCTATGGGGGGGTTGTTGGTCATATGTCGAGATAGAGTATAGTGGATCCTAGTCGACTAGAAACAGATACCAGTCACCAGTAATGAGAAGTTGACTAAAAGGGAAATCAAGAGAATAGTATCATACAAAGGTATGTCGAACATTCAGAAAATAGAAAGGAAAGAGAGACACCGGAGAAGGGAAGCAAGATGAGAAAGATCCTTAGAGCTACACAGAGGAAGGAACGCTAGGGAGAATGACCATGAAGAGAATCCTCCAGAGTCGAGTCATGATCGACATGAAGAAGGTGTGGAACAATAAGTTTCCCCTAAGGAGGAAGAATTGTGGATAGAGAAGCCAGAAGCTCTCCAATTAAGAGCTCCCAATGAAGGAACAACCCTCTCTCCATTGAATCCGCGTACGTGAATACAAACTATTGTCGAAGAATACCTCCGACTACGAGTTGGTGACTTCAGTATATGGAGTCAACTAGGCAATGACACGTATACTAGATGACATCTCATTATACGTCGACTAGAGGAAGGGAACTGGGTGACCTTTCAAGCGACACCCTCCCACTGAAGTATCCACTTTCTCTTACCGACACGTGAAGGAGCCCCCCCCCCACCAAATACAGCTTTAGAATAAACAGACCATTCATAACTGTAGTCAAATAATTGTAGCAGACCATTGACAACAGAAGTCCACATCAACTGATTGCAAGTTGACGAAGAATCGACAACCGACGAGAACAGAAGTTTCGTCAACCAGAGCTCTGTAGAGACGAACACACCAATAACCCCACCACCCTCATTACCACCCCCACCTCCAGCATTACCACCTCTTGAGAGTAGTGACAGTGATTTAGACATGGGTCATGGATCGGCTCACATTCCTCTTTATGAGGGAGATGAGGACCCCAAATGACATTGGTTCGTCTGCGAGTCGACTTGGGAGGCCAACCAAGTTACAGACGAATATAGACAAATGGCATAGTTCGCAGGAGCCTCAAGGAAAAGGGCATTGACATGGTATATGACCTTTTCAAAAAGACAACCGAGAGCAACAAAAGCCGAGATTAAGGCGTAATTTTTGTCATTTTTCAAAACTCCAGATGCTAAGCACCTGGCCGTGAAAAAACTAAAAACCACATCACAAAATCCAGGGGAATCCGAACGTGACTATGATAAGCATTGGAAAGACCTACTGAGCCAGCTCGATTATGTTATAGATGAACAATTACTAATCCAATGGTTTCTTGTAGGACTATCTCAGAAAGTACGCCGACACATCAGTCTGGAAACGTTCAAAACTTACAAAGATGCGCTAACAAAATCTCTTCAGGTGGAGATGGACAAAGACATACCCGCTTACCCCACAGACCACAGATTAGAAGAAAAACTTGAGAACGTACAAAAGTCTCTGAAGGAGCTAAGCCTCAAGAATCAGGAGATCTGGTGCACCAAATGCTCGACGGCCGGCCATTCGAAAGATAAATGTCGACAAGAATATAGCCGACAAGATGTTCGATTCGTACAAACCAAGTCATTTTGCGACATATGCCAGGAGCAAGGAGACCACTCGACGAAAGATTTCCCGTTCCACATGAAGAACGGAAAGGCCTCCTGGTGTGCCATCTATGAGACAAAAATTCATAACACGGCTGACTGTCAGTTGAACCTGAAGAACCGACAAAACTATCAGGTGGTCTACCAAACGAATGCAGTGGCACAGCATAACGAGAAAAACAATCTAGCAAATGATTAGAATGGAAAAAGATACGATGGTCAATGATATGAGCGTCGGTGCAACAATCGACACCTAGGCTACAGAGGAAGAGGTCGATTCCCTGAGAATCGCGACAACCAACCGCGTTTACCTATCCAGTGCTTCACATGTTATAAAGAGGGTCATCGGTACGCAGACTGTCCATACAAGGACAGAACTGATCTCAAATTTTGTACTCACTGCGGGGTAGGGGATCACTCACTAGAGGATTGCCCTACCATGTTAGAAAAAATTAATACAAAAAAAAATGTTAATGTCTTGTCCTATGTGCAAAAAAATGATGTAATAACCACCAAAAATTTACATATTGTAACTCGACAAGGAACAAAAACAGGAGCTGATAACCCCAAAATCAGTAAAATAAAGGAAAACAATGTCTATCCTGACTCACTGAAGGAAAAACAAATATACAAAGAAGGAACTCATTTATTTAAAGAAATTGCATGACAAGAAAACATTCATAACAGTCGACCTAACACAATAAATGAATTAATCCAGATCGTTCAAACAAACAATTCAGTATCCCAGTTCATCGATTTGTTGTATGAAATAAAAGGTACCAACTCTGAAAAACAAACAAATAACATCTACAGCTTAAATCAAAAAGACAAAAGTGATGCCGACCCACTTGTCGACCTAGAAATCGAAGGTTACCATGTCCAACAAGTAGTGCTCGACTTCGGCTCAGAAGTAAACATCATGACTCGTGACACTTGGGAACAAATGGGCAGACCTCAACTCTATGAGTTAGGAATATACCTAAAACTAGTCGACCAAGGCCTAATTGAACCCATCAGAGTCTATAAAAACGTTGACACGACTATAAAGGAATCTCGACCAAGGTCGATTTTGAAATCATTGACCCGAAGGAAGGATCCAGTTCCTTCCCAGCGTTAGTTGGTCAACCTTGGGGTAGAAAGATGAAAGCATCCATATCTCTAGACAAGGAATGAATCAAATTAAAAGGAAATGGTCAAAAGGTCATTGCACCCATTCATCCATCTCAAGGGGAACCTTGGACTGAACCTATTGATGAAGAAGTCGATGTCAGACAACTCTACCAAATCCACAACAATGTAGATTACATAGAACCAAACATCCATGGAGAACTTCACTTAGGTAACCAAGACTCAGTTGGTTACAACTCAGACGCTGAATTATACGATTGGGAGATCGAGAACTATGAAACACAAGTAAGAGGGTGTTGGACTATACAGAAAGTGCAGAAAAATCCCACCCAACAGTGCTTCATAGTGTCCATTGCCCCAAAAATCTTTGAAAAGAAAATGAGGGAACACCCTACCTTACAACTGACCAACTTGAATACTACACAACTACCAAGGTATAAGGAAAGGGAATCACCAGTCATGCATGTCGAGCAAGTGTCTAAAAATATTGGTGAACATGGCTGAATTCAAAGCCTAGTTGAAACTTTCACAGGGCAAGCAGCTAGATGGTGGGATACCCATCAGACAAGACTACAAACCTGGACAACTACTTCGACTTACTTTGTCAAAATTTTTGGAGGAAAGAAGTTAACCCAACAAGGTCAAATACCTATATTCACTCAAGGACAGAACCTAGAATATCATATCAAAACCTGTGAAAAGGAGTGGAGAAGACTTGGATACAAGGATGAATGAGCATGGCCACACTTGTTCCCATCAACCCTAGCCAACTTACCAAACAAATGGTATAATATGGAAGAAGCTAGAGGTGAAACCTTCTTATGGCATGAACTCAGGGAAAATTTTATTAAAGATTTCAACTTCATACCTCAAAATGAAAATCTGGTCGAAACAGCAAAGCAAATTAAAGAATTTATCCAACCGACCGAAAACCAACCTTTACAAGACCACTAATAGATAAGGAAATGTAACAATGTACAAACAAGGTCAAAACCACAGTTGACAAGGTTATAGCTAGAAAATGAAAACACAGAAGGAAAAAGCTTTAAATGGAAATCCAACCATGTCGAAACAACAAAACCTATTTGCACCATCCTGAAATTCTAAACAACAGACAAAATAGATACCAACAGAATGACTGTATCCGACTTCCCTGCCACATTCTCACAGTTCAAAGAAGGAAGTCGACAGATCAATGAAGCCAAAGCCCCAGAGTGGCTAGACGCTAAAGTAAAAACTAAAGAATTCGACATCTCCAATGACGATCGACCAAAAATGGCAAATATTGGTGACTACTGGAGCGAACAACAAACCACAGAAATAGTGAACTTACTAAGGGATTTCCAAGATGTATTTGCTAGAGATTACAAAGACCTCAAAGGCTTAGTCCATGAAATGGGAGAAATGAAAATTGATACTAAACCTAATGTTCAACCTGTCAAGAAAATGCCTTATAAACTAGTGCACAAATACAAGGAGATAGTGAAAAAAAAAATTGATAACATGTTAGCAGCAGGCATCATCTACCCTATCGACCAATTAGAATGGGCAAGTCCAATGGTGGTACAGCCTAAGAAACATGACCCGACTAGACCAAGAATTTGTGTCGAATTCAGGGAACTAAACAAAGTAACACTGACAGACCCATTTCCAACCCCTTATGCAGATGAAATATTGAATGAA
The DNA here is from genome assembly GCA_001517045.1 of Pseudotsuga menziesii. Lineage (NCBI taxonomy): Eukaryota > Viridiplantae > Streptophyta > Pinopsida > Pinales > Pinaceae > Pseudotsuga > Pseudotsuga menziesii. The sequence goes on from LPNX010044565.1 coordinate 382,768, forward strand.
GTTGCAGGACATGAATGCTACTCATTTACAGATGGATTCTCAGGCTATAACCAAGTACCAATAGCTAAAGAGGACCAGAATAAGACAACCTTTGTGTGTGAATTTGGTTCCTTTTCTTACAAAGTTATGCCTTTTGGATTAAAGAATGCACCTACAGTATTTTCTCGAATTGTTGTCAAAACATTTCAAGAATACATCTAGAAGACCATGGCGGCATACTTTGATGGCTGGACAATATACTCCATCCTAAAAGATCATTGAAAATGGCTCAGACTTATGCTAGAGAGATGTTGACAAATTCAACTTTCCCTAAACATCAAGAAATGCATATTTGTGACCCCCATATGGATATTATTAGGGCACATTGTCTGTAAGGAAGGTATTAAGGTCGACTTTGCAAAGATTAAAATTATCCTTGACCTGAAACCACCAGTAAACCCCAAACAATTTAGGGTTTTACTTGGCCACACAGGCTATTATAGAAAGTTCATAAGATATTACTCAGATATGACCTATCCTCTTGAAGAACTATTAAGGGAAGACCAAGAATTTAACTAGATAAAGGAATGCCACATATCATTCAAAAAATTAAAAATAAAACTAGTCGAAGCCCCCATCCTAAAGTTTCCAAACTGGTCGATCAAATTCCATGTTCACATTGATGCATCTGGCCTAGCAATAGGAGCAATCCTAACTCAACTAGGAGATGATGGAATGGATTATCCCATAGTCTACAACAAAACAAAATTAAACAAGGCTGAAAGAAACTATTCGACCATAGAAAGAGAAGCCCTAGGAATGCTCTTTGCGCTACAAAAGTATCGACATTATCTGTTATCTAATCCATTTATATTCTATACCGACCATCAAGCCCTGAAGTATCTTGTCAATAAACCACTCCATAATGAAAGGATTTGCCGATGGCTACTTCTTTTCCAAGAATTTGAGTTTGAAGTCGTTGTTCGACCAGGCAAGTTAAATGTCGGTCCCGACCATCTATCCCAAATCAACACAGGAGAAGAACCTATAGGAGTCGACGATGACTTACCTAATGCACACTTATTTTGGATAGAAGCAGTCCCAACAGAACTAGAAGAAATAGCTCAGTTCTTAGAAGACAGACATGCACCAGAAGGTATGAGCACAAAGAAAAAGCATATCTTAGCTATGAAGGCTACACCATACACTCTCATTAATGGATTTTTATACAAAATGGGATTAGATGATATCCTCAGAAGATGTGTACTAGAACATGAACGAGACCAAATTATGCATGAAGCACACTATGGACCTATAGGAGGACATTTTCAAGAAGACACAACTACAAAGAAAATCCAACAGTCAGGATTATGGTTGCCGACACTCCATAGAGATTGTAAAAATTTTGTTAGTTGATGTGACAGATGTCAATGACTAGGTCGACCCCTACCTAGTACAGAAATTCCCTTGATATCAGTAAACCCCAGTCTCACATTTGAAATCTAGGCCATAGACTTCATAGGACCATTTCCTATACAAGCAAAAAGGTCAGGTGTGAGGTATATCATTACTACAGTGGAATATGTCACTAAGTGGGAAGAAGCTGAACCGGTCGATACATGTTCTAGTGAGATAGCTGCTAATTTTATCTATGAGAACATCATCACTAGATTTGGATGTCTACTAACCCTGATAAGGGACCAGGGGACACACTTTATCAAAAATACTCTAAAAACCCTAACCGACCAATTCCAAATCGACCACCATCGGAGTATAGCATATCATCCTCAGTCGAATGGAGCAATTGAAGAATTAAATAAAACATTAACAAAAGGATTAACTAAAATATGTAATGCTGACAAGGACGACTGGGATGAGAAAATACTTGCAGTCTTATGGGCATACAGAACAGTCTATAAATGATCGACCGACCAAACTCCTTTTTGACTAGTCTATGGACAAGAAGTAGTAGTTCCACTACACTTCTGACAATAGACACCTATTATCGCATAAATACTACATGTTGATGTCGAACAGGGAAGGAAGGAATGACTATTTCAACTCGGCAAGTTGGAAGAGCACCGGCTCATGGCTATGCAACACCAAGAAATCCAGAAGCAACAATAGAAAGCATGGCACGACCAAAACATCAAGAACAAAAACCTATCGCTCGGAGACCTTGCTTTACTATACAATAGTCAGGTCAAAGGAAAAGCTAAGAAAATCCACACATAATGGATGGGACCTTATGTTGTCGAAGAGATACATCCCAACGGATCAGTCCAACTAAGGACATTACAGGGCATAGTATTTCGGAAGCTCATTAATGGAGCCCGACTAAAATGTTATAGAAACTAATTCAAAAAAGAAAAAAAAATCATATAACGACCATAACCATCAACCAAAATCCATAAAAACTAAAAATTCCAAAAACAAAATAATACCCTACAAACAGAAAACCATGACAGGAAATCACCATCTCGACAACCGCATCATGACCATCGACCTAGCACCATCGACCACTTTCATCGACTGACTACTTTCGACAACCATTCTCATCATCGACACCAACCGACGACTTCCATATTCCCATCGCGCATTCATGACATCGAGCACCGAAATGAATTCACCATTAACTCACACTCGCGTACTCCAGCTAGAACATCACGTCCACTATTAATACACCCATCACCGCACACAACCACAAAATCACCTATAAATACTGGATTTATGAAGGTTCATTCACCGCAACCTATACAGACAGAGCATCAGAGCATCCAGTCGACCAAAAGCCGAGAACCCCTTACTGACATCAACCAAACCGACACAATGGCCCCCAAGCAGACTAGAGCATCGACCAAAGCCAAGGAGCTATAGGCCGCGGATACACCCATAGTACGTAGGATGAAAAACATCAAAAATGCTAAAGTACAAGAAGGTTCATGGAAAAAGCTATGGACCGAGATACAATAATGGGCCTTTGTCGACAAAAAGGACACTCAAGCAGCAGAAAAAATCAAATGCAATACTCTCTTTAGATATGCCAATGCAGCATTGATGGCCATCTTTGGTGGCACAAAGGAAGCTGCTGTCAAATTCATCATCAGTCGATATCACAATGGCCGGTTTTACTTCAATGAGCCGATCGACATCTCTGGAGATGTCATCTCCAAGCTGATCGGTCTCTCTAATCAAGGTGACCCCGTACCAGTCGAAATCAAAGAAGGACTGGTCAAAGAGCTCACTGGGTCACCTTCTGGTAAAAACTCCAAAGGGTTGATGATTAGCCAAATCACAACTCAAATGCCATAGATTGTGGCCAAAATCATTGCAATCACACTCACTCTAGCAGGTCGAGGTAGCGACCTCAAGTTAGATATGCTAGAAGTCGTCGACACCATTGCCACCGACGGATGAATATACAGATGGGGTGATTATGTCATCGACATGGTGAATACCATCTGTTAAAGATGTCAAGAAACTAGGGGAATCATCAAGTTCCCCTCCCTCATCTTATGGATTGTAATGTACCACATCTGCCCAGAGGGGAGTCCAGTCTTTTGGGAACCATCAAAGTTCGACATGTGGAGGTTTAAACCCTTCTCCCAAAAAGGAACCTTGCATGAACTTGAGCGCGGAAAATTATTTCTAGAGAACTACTTCCAACAACTCAAAATCTGCACTACTATATGGAGGGTGCCTGAAAACATTCGACGAAATCTACCCGTGAACTCCCACATCCAGCTGGAGCTCAACCATACCTCGGTGTGGTACATGTAGGGCGAGGATTCCAATGCCAAATCCCTCGACTACTATCCATCTGTCAACCAGATATTTTGAGAACTGTCTCGATAGGCCAAGACAAAAATACTAGTACCAGCAGCAGTAAAACAGACCGACTTCTCGATCGAGGAACCACTCATGTACCAGGAAAAGGAGGAAGACTATGATCTTAACCTCTACATCAACACATTTGTGTCGAAGGAGACACCGGTCGAACACATCAGTTGACTACAGATAACTATCAAACCTTCGACTGCAAAGAGAATAGAACCCCAGACCGCAAAGACAAAGCCAAAGCCACAGCCACAGCAACAGATAACTCCTCCGGCTACAGAAAGTGTCATCCCGACATAGGCACCAACGGGTGAGACAGAACCTGAAAACCTTGAGTATGCTATTACAAAAGGCATTATTCGAAAACTTTCAAAAGAAATTGCGGCAGCCAGGAAGAAACTAAAAACACAAGAACAAAAACAAGGTAAAGCTAAGCGTAAGCTTATCATTGCCGAATCATCAGAGGATGAAGATGAACTGGCAGCCGCGACCCTCGACATCATAGAGGATCCCGCTGCAAACAATGTACCGGTCGAAACCCAGTTCCAGCACTTTGTCGATGCAAGAGCACAAGCAGGTCAACCAAAGAAAGCAAAGACTACGATGACGCCTAAAAATGTCGTCGATATTGTGTCGATGCCTCCACCCCCATCACCGACAAAAATAACCGGGGAGAGAGCACTAGCACAATAGTCAGCCAGCCCCCTCGACTTATACAAAAGCGCAATGCTGGAGATGGTAAAAGCAAAATTTGACAGGGATAGCGACTTACAAGTTTTCTTTGAGACACTGCCTGCATTGTTTAAGTCAGCTCATAAGATTTCTACCCAGGCACCTATCTTCACAGGACATGGCACATAGCCCCCAATCATTGTAACCATCACGTCAAATTTCACAAGAAACCCCGACAAGGAAGGTAAAGTGATTGGACATCATTCCTCCACTATTGCACCAACTGACCCCGTACCCCAAGCCGACCTACCAGCCACTGCACTGATGGAAGCAGAAATGGCCTCTGACATAAACTCACACCCCTGACCTGACAACCCACCACTCATCCATACTTCCCCCAAACCAATCACCCTCGACCATTCGCCAACTCCATCACCACCACCACCACCACCCCCTGACTCAGAGACAGGCCCACCACAACCGAATACATCCACACAACCAAAGGTGGTCATCATCCCACCTCCCCAACCAGACAAACCATTTTCCTCTAACCCACAAACCAAATATCCCGCATTGACTGTTGCAAGTACACAGGAGGCAGACAAAGAAAAGCACAAGAAGAAGAAGGAGAAACAAAAGAAGCAGCATCACAGAAAGCCTCCCAAACTCCAAATTAGCTTGAAGGATGCAAGCTCCTTGACCGACACAAAAATGGGACAACTCCTCAAAACCCTAGCGAGTGAAGCAAAGATGAGGAGTGAGAAAAGAAATAAATAACTCAAGGACAAAAACACAGAACAGGTCGAGTTTCTCGACAAAGGAAGGAATTTGGCCCAGTCCATCATGCCAAGCCCCATAGAGATCGACACAGATAGACCACTTGAAATATCCTATCAGCTATTTGAGAGCATGGTGTTGACCCTCCAAGAGCACATTCAGGAAACCAAGGATGACCAAAAAGAGGAAACCACCCGACTTCTCATGGAACAACACATTGCATTTTCTGAAGCATATAAATTATTACAGGATGATATGGAGGAGTCTGTCGTAACTGAAGAAGTACTAAGAGACTATCCTACTCACTACAGGAAAGTTTATCAGCAGACACGACAGACTCGGCAAGGGATTCAGGCACTGGAGAGCAGAAAGACCACTAAGGAAACACTTTGAATGACAATAGAAGAACAGATAGTGCTTGAAACTGCCAAACTGCAGAAATTAGAAAGAGAAGCACATCAGTGGGTGCAACAAGCTCTCCCTAACTTAGAGAAAGTTGACATCATCTTCCCGCAGATGAAATGACTTATTCAAACTGTAGAGGAGAAGGACCAGTTCATGGGTCCTGAAATGGAGAGGATAGCTGAAGTTTCCATCTCTGAAAAGATGTCGATCTTATTAGGCTTGACCACACTCACCATAGACATCCAAAAAAAATTGTAGATTTGGAATGATTTCCAACATCACCTCGCCGTCATAGCCCCAGCCATTGTAGAATTCTGCGTACAGAAACGATCCACCATCAGACTTCATAGCCCACCATAATAAATATTAAAGACCAGCAGGAATTTTGTACTTCCCTGTTTCTTCAGGACGAAGAAACAGTTTGTTTGTGGGGGAGATGTAGAAGGAGCAAGTCGATAAGTTGACTTGAACGAGATCTGACTTAGTCTATCAGCCGACTAAGTCGATGGGCCAACTTAGTTGATCAGCTGACTAAGTCAGTCGGCCGACTAAACTAAGAGAATAGGTCGGCCACCTAAGGTCGTGTCAGTTCACCGAACCGACAAGTAGTTATTTTGTAATCGTTTTGTAATCATATATATATTAGGCTATTGAGCCAGATGAGAACTCAGTTCAGTTGTCTGTGTTGTATGGACTCATTTGTATAATATAATCTGTTTATTCACATATCTATTCTTATCTCTTGTCTCTATTTTATATTTATATATGTTTTAGTGTGTACTATTGGTAACCTTATGTGATCTGTAAGATTACAACAGTACTCTTCACATACAATCGGTGTCAGGATTCTAGTGATAAAATATTGGTGGTGCTACCTGAACATGAGCTATTTCTAAAGCATTTATAGGACAGGTACAAGGAAGATGAATAAGAAATCCAGCAGGTCAAAGACTTAGATGAATGGATATTGAAAAATGCAGTAGCACATGCAGCTGTGAGCATACACCTATTAGAGGACCATCTACACCTGATTCCTGCTAGGATAGAGGGGGTGAAGACCTAAGATGCCAAATACGAAATTAACATTCGATTCCTTGAACCTTCTTGGTTTGAAAGCATAGAAGTAGATGCTAATGCATGGAAAAAGTTCATCAACGAGCAAGTTGGGCCTTCCTCATAAAGAGTTTTGGGAAAATTGATTTAAAATATAATATATTGTATTTATTTTGTGCACAAGCTACTGGACAAAATTTTGGAAAAGAAAGGCTAGGGAAGCTCAAAAGACAATGTGGGGCAGCCCAAGAGTTTTGCTTTTGTATAAGTATAGGAGATTTTTAGATAGAATGGGACCTTTTTCCTAGACTATCTTGAGAAAGTATTGTAAGAAGAACTAATTTATTTTACAATAAAGAGTTATATGTTTCTACTGGAGAAAATTCTGTGGATTTTCAAATGTTTGCTATGGGCTAGTTGGATATGAACTATTTCTTTTTCATCTTGTTTCCATAAATTGTGAGATCGTTCTAAACTATTGAATTCTTTCATGTTATGAATGTGCTTTGGTTTATTTTTGTGAAATTTCCACATTGAGTAATGGATGTTTTAATTAGCAATAAGCTATCTTGTTGTTTCTATTTATATTGATATTCATGTGTTTAGAAATGTTAACAGCTATTTGTGATTTTCTTTATGCATGCAATACAATACATTACTCACCATTAATGATAGTTTTTCTCCCTAGGGATAGGTTAGTGAGTCTTATTTAGTTTCTTGATGTTTGTGATTTAGAAGGGAGAGAGGTAAGATGAGAAGTAAGAACCTACGCATCACATTGTGACCCTCCTCGTTATCTCTATCATCTGCATTTAGTTAGGAACTTGCACATCATACTTAAACATTAAAAGCCTAAAAAATATACACGGTGGACTAGGCCGTTACTGGTAAAACACTTTAATTGTTACTTAACCTATGGTAGCCAGACTGTAAACCGGATGGATTCCCCATAATAAACAATAACAAGCTAATTGGGAACGTTTATTGGGGAGAATACCTACTGTTGTTACCTGCGATTTTCCAGGCCTCAACATTTTTTTGTGCTAGAAGGAGGGCCACGAGTGCATGGCTGGACAAGGAAGCTCGCTTCCTCGAAATTACTCCACTGGTGACAGTTCTGAAAACAGTTTGCTTCACAAACCCGCTCCTAAAGATAAAGAAAAAGGGTATCTGTATCTCATCGATAACGAAGTGGTTGGTGATTTAAGGAGAATTAATAGGGCATATGCGAAAAAAATTGGAGGATTACCTATTATCTCTGTCCTTCCTAGAAGAGAGTATCAGAATAAAGATCGCCCTCAATTGGAAGACTCAGTATTGGTAGAATATCTTTAAGAATTGGTAGAAGCAACCTTACAAGAAGTGGACCAACCTTCAGATCAATTGGATCCTGATTCCCCTTACTGTTCACCTTTCCAGACCCTTGTTCAGTCCCAACCACATACTCCACTATGAATCATGGCTAATGTAAATGCAAAGAAACCACCTCCACAACCTTCTTGGAGGGGTAGGTCACCTTTAAATTTGACACCTCCCTTGCATGATTTGCCTCGGGATTTTGACAAGATGTTACCCAAGTTTGAACCAAGTGAAGGAATTCTGGTAGATGATCATTTGCAGAGTTTTTACTTGGTTGTTGAAGGACTACAAGCCGAAGAGCATGAAGATGTGGTCTGTAGATTGTTTCCCCACACCCTAAAAGGAAAATCAACCTCGTGGAAATAAGAGAAGACTTATGGAAACAAGAAATCTTTATTGTTGACTAAGCCTAAGGATGAGCGATCATAGGACTTCGAAGGCATGGTGAAGATGATGCATAAATTATCTAATAGAGTGATAGATTTAGAAAAGGAAAAGGAGGCTCATAAACCATATAATCCTTATGATAAAAAAAGGGAAGAAAACAGTCAACCTAAACCTCCTCCACACAGTCCTTTAGCAATGAATTTAACCAATGTAGGCATGGATAATTTTTGTACCTTTCATCAGCAGCCTCATTCTGATAAGAATTTCCCACAATGGATTAATTCTATGACATTAGTAATGAATCAATTATTGGACTCCAAATTGACAGAAACTGGTAAGGAGGAAGAAAAATATCATGAACCTACGGAAAAACAAGAGGAAGATAACTTATTTTTATGGGACTATGTTTCTATGTTTGATACGGAAGAGGAAGATTTTATGATACAAGGAGAAACACCAGAAACTAATGTAACAACTGTTATAATAATCAACCCATAGTTTACCCACTTAGACATTAATTCATTTATTTTTGTCTTATTTGCCTAGTTCATGTGTCCCACCTTATGCAAGTTGCTATTTTCCTATCCATAGAGGTCAAACTTGCCACATTTGACTCATGTAGCACATGGGAGAGATAAAGGAATCAATTTTTCTCTATTCCTGGTCTCATAGGCACCCTTTTGCTTTTTCTGCTTTATTGCCTGTTTTTTCAGTGTTTTAAGGCAAAAGGAAAAGCTAGACTAGGTGAGGTTGACTTGTTTTTTGTCCTACACATCCTCCTCTCTTTTCTCCACGAAAAATCATGTATGATATTCCATTCGACCACTCTTTAGCTTTCCTATGCCTTTTTTCCAATTCGTGAGCTCCATGACATATTTGGGATCATCTTTTTACACCTATGGGGGATTTGCGTATCTTTGGTAAGCCTGATTTATGCTAGATTTGGATGCCTCCTCATGCATTCGATTCCTTGATGTATTCTATTTATTCAGAAGCCTATGTTATTACAGGTTTGGCTATTGTACACTCAGTTAATACAATTTAGTGTTACAGCTCCATATTCAGTCTCTTTTGTGAGCAATCTTGCATGCTCAATTGATAATTGTTGTGAGTAAAATTAATATATTGCTGGCCTTAATTTCCACATGGTATAAAAGCCATTGTAGGTTGTTTCTCTCCTTCAAAAATTGTTTTGCAGGTTCGACATCAAATACTGGGAGCCTTCTACTGACAGTCGGGACAGATTTTCTAGAGCTATGGAACAATCACAGAAAACTATCTTGACTCCTTTCAATTTATTTGAATGGAAAGAAGAGATGGAGATACTGTTTAGAGAGAAAGGAATCTACAGGGTGACTATGGCAATAGAAGCAGAGCCCAATGCAGCTGCAGAGAAGATAAAATGGCACAACAGGAGGGATGAGGCTTATGGCCTCCTGTGCCTGAGTATTTCCAGAGACCTCCTTTTCCATATCGATGGATTGGCATCACCGAATGAGGTATGGGAGAATATTTCTGATCTTTTTGGAAACACAGATGAGATGAGGGGACATCAAATAAAAAATGAGCTGATTTCTCTGAGTCCAACGAGCTTTGAATCCCTGCAGCTATATTTCTCCAAGTTCAAAGCATTAGTTTTGCAGCTGAAACAGTGTGGTATTGAAAAGAAAGATGATCAGCTCATACTGGCCATCCTCTCAAAGCTGGGCCCTGATTATTTAGTGTTTGTTTCAACCTTCTATGCCACAAAACTGAAAGCTCAAACCTGGAAGATGCCTATCCTTGCAAATTTCATGGAATCTCTCACACAAGAATAGGACAAGTTGGTGATGATGGGCACCATCAAACCATCCAAAGATCAACATTTGATTGCTGGAGATTCGAGGGTGGATTTAAAAAGCAAAAATAAAGCTAAAAAGCCACCTGAGCAAAAGAGAGACAAGAAACGGTCTCTGGAGGATCAACAAGGTCCCAAGAAGAATAACCAGAAGAAGAAGAACAAAGGTGAAATGAACAAGTGCGCATACTGCAATAAGGGAAATCACACTGAAATATCTTGTATGAAAAAGCAGATAGACATGCTGACCAATCTCCTGGAGAAGAATGGCATCTCCCTTCCAGAAAGCTCAAAGAAGAGAGAAGGAGGATCAAGTTCAGATGACAAAGAGAGAGTTCATGCTCTAGTTGCTGGCACATCAAGCTCACCCAGTTTTATCATTGATTCTGGAGCTTCAAGACACATGGTTTCGACTAAGGAGGCGTTCTCCTCACTGGATATGTCGAAAGGACCATCTATTGTACCGGGAGATGACTCTCTCACTGAAAGTAAAGGCAAAGGAAGGATAGATCTTGATCATGGTAAGTTCAGCAATGTGCTATATGTCCCTGGTCTCACCTCCAACCTCCTGTCAGTGTACCAGATGACCCACACTGGGTCTCCTAAGAAGGTCATATTCTTCCCCAATGAAGTTGATATCACAGAGATTTCAACTGGTAGAGTCATTGCAAAAGGAGTTGTGAATCATGCTCAAAAGGTATACATGTTCTCACACTTCCTAACTTACTCAAACCCCTCTGCTCTTCTCATTCATGCTAATGAAGCCAGCAATCTGTGGCATGAAATATTTGGCCACCTTAACTACAAATATCTTTCTGATCTTAGTGAAAAAGAGATGGTCATAGGGTTGCCCAAGATAAAATTTTCCAAAGGATTCTGCCAAGGCTGTATCCTAGGAAAACACCCAGAGCACAAATTTGAGAGAGCTAGTCATGAGAGAACCTCTGCACCCCTCGAGCTGATCCACAGTGATATTTCTGGTCCATTCCCTCATATGTCCATGAGTCAGGCCAAGTATGCATTAACTTTCATTGATGACTTTTTTAGGTATTGCTGGGTTCACTTCCTGAAACACAAGTCTGAATTTTTTGGCCTATTCAAAGTCTTTAAGGCTTTGGTTGAAAACCAGTCTGGAAGGAAACTCAAGGCCCTCAGATCTGACAATGGTGGTGAGTATGTCAAGTCTGATTTTATTAACTATTGTGCATATGCAGGTATTCAGATGCATCATTCTATCCCTTACACACCACAACAAAATGGTGTTGCTGAGAGGAAGAACAAATCACTGAAGGAGATGGCAACATGCATGATGGAGGCCAAAAATTTGCCACCAAAGTACTGGGCTGAAGCTATCAACTGTACAGCCTATATCTAGAATAGGGTTCCTCACAAACAACTTGATGGTATGACTCCCTTCGAAGCATGGAGTGGGCACAAGCCAGATGTGACCCATTTCAGGATTTTTGGCCCAAAGGCATGGGCTAGAATCCCGATAGAGAAGAGGAAGGATTTGCAGCCCCAAAGCCAAGAGTGTCTTTTTGTTGGATACTCTGAATATTCAAAAGGGTACAAGTTGATAAATTTGAGCACAAACAAATCCTTCATCGAAAGGTGTGTTCAATTTGAAGAAGAACCCCTTGCAGCAGTGGAAGTTGGTGAAGCCTCTTCACCACCTGAACCTCAAGAAGTAAGTAAAGAGTTTGTTGAACATGTTGATTCTGATTTGTCTGATGGAGATGAGTTTATTGCAGACCCTAACAGCCCCACAAGGCCAAAATGGGCAGCCAAGACACTACATGCATCATGTGAGCTAGCTGGGGATCCCAATGACCCAAGGAGGACTAGATCTCAATTTAAGAATGGTCTGTGCATGAAGGATCCTATGTTTGCTGAAAAATGATATTTGATGGTGGAGTGTGATCCTCAAACATATGAAGAAGAAACAGGAGATACAAGATGGAAAACAGCCATGAAGGAGGAGTTCAGCTCACTCCAGAAGAGCAACACATGGGAGCTAGTGGATCTTCCTCCAGGGAGAAAACTAGTACAGTGTAAGTGGGTCTATAAGACCAAATTTGCTGCTGATGGTTAACCACTGAAGTACAAGGACATATTGGTAGCCAAGTGATACTCACAGGTTCATGGCATAGATTACAATGAGACCTTTGCCCCAATGGCAAAAATGGATTCCATCAGGCTAGCTCTAGCCATTGCAGCCTCAAGGCAATGGGAGGTACATCACATGGATGTAAAGTGCACCTTCCTGAATGGATATATCACTAAGGAGATATATATGCAGCAGCCTCAAGGTTTTGATACTAACCCTTCTCTTGTGTGCAGGTTGAGAAAGTCATTGTATGGGCTAAAGCAAGCCCCCAGGGCTTGGTATGCCAAGATTGATAGCTTCTTGATATCACTGAATTTTGTTCGGTGCAAATCAGATCCAAATGTCTATTTGAAGTTATTTAATGGTTCATTAATGATCATTTTGTTATATGTTGATGATCTCCTCATTACAGGAAGCTCACAGGCTAATATTGCTTCCTTAAAAGGAGCTATGAACCAAGCCTTCTCCATGACAGATTTGGGGCTCTTAAGTCAATTTTTGGGGCTTGAGATCTCTCAAACCAAAGCTGGAATCAAGGTGCACCATTCCAAATGTTCCTTGGACTTACTGAACAAATTCAAAATGAAGGATTGCAAAGAAAGCAAAACTCCTTTCCTTTCAGGAGTGAAGCTGGAAGAAGCTGATTCTTCACCAATGGTAAAAAATACACTGTATAGGCAATTGATTGGTTGTTTATTGTATCTGACACATACTAGACCTGATATTTGTTATGAAGTAAGTGTGGCTTCTAGATTCATGGATCAGCCTCAAGAGATCCATTGGAAAGCAGCCAAAAGGATCCTTAACTTTGTTCAGGGAACAAGGACACATGGGATCTTCTATAAAGCAAAATCTGATCTTGAGTTGATTGGATTTACTGACAGTGATTGGAAAGGTGATAGCACAGAAATAAAGTCCACTTCAGGATATGTGTTCATGCTTGCATAAGGGCCAATCAGCTGGTAAAGCAAGAAACAGAGTGCCATTGCACTCTCATCTACAGAAGCAGAGTATAGAGGAGTTGTTAATGCAGTAACTCAATGTTTATGGTTGTAGGGTGTTGGTAATAACTCCCGATTCGTATTATTCCCTTACCAAAGAAAATATTTATACAATTCATAGGACGGTTGAGTTTCACCTTCCGTCCAGCCTTTTCGGCTTCCTACATCAGTTTTATTTATTTATTTACAAAATATATAATCCCTACGGATTATATTCTAACAATCCCCCTCTTAATCCGAAGGGGCGTTTGTAAGTCCGAGCATGTTTCTGAATCTTTCAAACTTTTCTCGTCCAAGCGCTTTGGTGAATATGTATGCAATTTGATCATTTGTGGAACAATGTCGAAGATGGACTGTCTTGGCCTCTACATGATGTCGAATCAAATGATACTTTGTGTTGATGTGTTTGGTTCGATCATGGAATCTAGGATTCTTAGCCAGCTTGATTGCAGAAGTATTGTCGACCAACAATGGAGTGGAGTTCTCTTGTTTTTCTTGCAAATCTTCAAGTATATTCCTGAGCCATACTATTTCTTTCATTGCTTCAGCTGCAGCCACATATTCTGCTTCTGTTGTTGAATCTGCGGGAACTGACTGTTTGCGTGATCTCCATGAGACAACTTATGATCCAAGACTCATAGTGTATCCAGAAGTTGATACTCATGTCTCCTTATCGCCATCAAAATCTGAGTCTGAGTACCCAATAAGTTTGAAGTCATCCACTTTAGACTACTTGAGTCCAACGTCTTGAGTCCCCTTCAAGTATCTTAGAACCCTCTTTGCAGCTGACCAGTGTCCTTCACAAGGTTTATGCATGAACCTTGAAAGTATGCCAACAACATAAGAAATATCTGGTCTAGTTGTTGTAAGGTAGATAATAATTCCTACAAGTTGTCGATACTTGGTTGCATCCTCAAATTATTTTGCTTCGCATGATGTGAGCTTCATTTTCTGTTCCATTGGAGTAGATATAGGGTTGCATTCTGTCATGCAAAATTTGTTTAGTAGTTCTCCAACATATTTTTTCTGAGATAGGAATATGTACTTAGGATGTTGAGTGACTTCAATTCCTAAGTAATAGTGGAGATGTCCCATATTTGTCATTTCAAATATCTTTTTCAAGTCTTTCTTTATGGATTCTATATAGCTCTCATTGTTCCCTGTCATCAAAAGATCATCTACGTACACCACAAGATACACAACAGATCTTCCAACTTTCTTTATAAACAGTGTTGCATCATCAAGATCAAAATGTTCAAAATTTAACTTCAAAAGATGCTCGGTTAACTTTTCATACCATGTGCGAGCCGCTTGTTTTAGGCCATACAAGGATTTTACAAGCTTGCATACCTTTTGTTCTTTTCCTTTCACAACAAAGCCTTCTGGCTGAGACATGAATACATTCTCTTTCAAGTCTTCATTCAAGAAAGCAGTCTTGACATCCATTTGATGAAGTTTCCACCCTTTCTGAGCAGCTAAAGAGAGTAAGGTTCGAATGGTAGCCCATTTTGCTGTAGGAGAAAATGTTTCTTCATAGTCAATTCCTTCCTTCTGTGCATAGCCTTTTGCTACAAGCCTCGCTTTGTGCTTGTCAAGTGAGCCATCTGATTTGTATTTGTTCTTGTACACCCACTTGCAGCCAATTGGCTTGGTTCCAACTAGAGGGTCAACCAGCTTCCAAGTTCCATTCTTTATGAGTGCATCATACTCATTTTGCATAGCTTCTTTCCACTCAACACGAGTAGAAGCTTCTTCAAAGGAAGTTGGTTCAAATTTAGCAGATAAATTAAATTCACAATCAAATGATACATCCATGTCATCACATGAATTATCTGCTCCTCCTCCATCTTCATGTCTTTTCGAACTTCTCGTTCCCATCTTTCCAACTTCATCTGGATGGACACTTTCAAGTGTCTTTGTGGCCCA